>VWZF01003276.1:556035-595390 GCA_013396755.1 Sclerurus mexicanus
CCCCTCCCCTCCCCTCCTCTCTTAAATATAACATGTTGCTGCTTTCTACTGTTCAAATACCAAACTCATTATATCCAAAGGCTATGTCTGAGTAAACAGAATGAATTCTAAATGGAACTGTTTTGCAGGGAGTGCCTAGGGATTTCTCTTGAAGACAATGTTCTAGACATACAGCATGAAATTATTATCATTAAAAAATAAGAAGGCTTTACTTTCAAAAACGTCATGTTAATTGTGTTCAGACTGTCTTCTGAAGTGTGTTTCCTTGTTTGTTTGAAGTAGAAAAAAAGCTTAAAGTATGATAAAATGCAAAATAAATTTTAGTTTCTGACTTTTTTTACTTTTCTGTTTTCTTTGCAATTTGTCAGGCTAACAAAGGTGCAGATGAACAGAAACTTACCCAATTTGCTCTGGTTTCAGGCAAGTGTTGCTTTTCATTTTTTGTAACTTATCAGAAAGAAATCTTTGGTTGTCACTAATCTGAGTATCAAAAATCTGGTGCAGGAAATTGAAGTCAGCATCAAAACAGACCTTCTGTGCAATTTTATTTTTTCTCTCTGAGTTTCTCTGCCACTTCAAGAATCTCACTCCTCTACTCAGTTCTGTGTGCTATATGGAGATGAGAGATCTTCTAGATGTCAAAGACTGAACATCCAAGGTAGAACATATTCCCAATATTGAATGACAAATTAAATCTTTCTCATTAATGAGAGAAACATGTTTCAAGACTGTTTATGCCATATTTGGAGTGCTGATTCCAGCTCTAGGCTCCACAATACAACAGAGACATGGACATACTGACAGAATCTATCAAAAGATCATGAACATGATTAAAAATCTTATGGAGTTTCTCTCCATAAGAGGCAGAAAAAGCTTCCAGAGTTCAGTCTGGAGCAGAGAAGGCTCAGGGTTGTCATCACTGTATACAAATACCTGAAGGGAGGGACTACAGAAGACACAGCTGGGTTCTTTTCAGTGGTGCCCAGTGTCAGGAGAAGACGTAATGGGCACGAAATGAAACACTGGAGAGACACTCTGAAAATCAGGAAACACTATTCTGGCACAGGATAAAAACACTTTTTATTCTGCCTCCCCAACAGCTGTGGAGTCTCCATCCATGATGATATTCAAAAGCCATGTAGACACAGATATGGCAACTGGCTCTGGGTTGCCTTGCTTGTGGCACCCATTCCTGCTCAGGTGCCTTCCAACTTCAGCCATTCTGTGATTATTTAGAAGCTTGCACTGTAAATAATATGTTCTGACAAATCTCATGCACACCATAGGAGGTAATACACTGGAAATAATCTTGCCAATTTTTCTGAATACTTTATTAATAGTGATAAAAAGTATAAACCAGACCTCTGCAGTTTTCCTGTTTATCTATAGAATTCCTGTTGCGTAGTATTCATATTACTATTTAACAACACTAAAACACTTAGGAATGTCGTTTGTAAATTACAGAGAGAAAAACTTCTCTCTCACACATTCTTCTTGACTCTATAAATATTCCACTTTTTCAACTGCTCTCTTTCCCTTTTTCTTAGTCTGTTTATTCTTCAGGTTTTTTCCACTGCAAAATTGTTTTGAGTTATTTTTTTCCTTTATATTCTCAAGTACTTTTCAGGAAGAGAGAAAGAGCTGAACTAGATGTTTATTCATCTGAAATACACTGGGTTTTTTTAGAAAGTGGGATCATAGCTCTTTTTGATAATCCTAAATGCTTTTTAGACTGAACTTTAATTGGTTCTTGGTGTTGTTCAGCTTAATAACATACATAAAATTAATGAAAGAGTAGCATTATAATTTCAAGGTCCCTTCATTTCCTTTTCTGTATGACATACTGAAACAGTTCACAATCTATATATTTGTATTATCCACAGGATTCTTATATCTTCATTTTTTAGCTGAATATGTCCATATAAAACTCATTTCACCTAAGAACACATTACTATTCATTTTCATTCTGTGTATTATACCTTTGCAAAGCAATAATATAATAGTCTCTCATCCAATGTTATCAAACTGTAAATATAGATGCTCTGCTCAGCCTTTTCTGCTCATATACAGTTCTTTTTCAACGTGTGCTTCCATTCTTCCTACCTATTTTCCACGCTATTTCCCCAGGGTTCTGCTCAACTGAATTTTTTATCACACACATTTTACTTGGTCTCTCTGTTTTCTTACCAAGATAGGAGTCAAACAAACCATTCCTGTGCTGAGCAAGGAATATAATGCAAAAGAAAGTCCACAAGGGAAGGTCCTGATGGGTGAGATCCTACTGCTGCCTCAACTAATGGAGAAGAAGAATGTGGTCAGAGAAGCAGGGAAAATGCAGCAGATTTATTCAAGGATGAAGTAACACTAAATGACTTTGCATCAGATTAAACAGAACAGAATTGAAGCTTCTGGGAATGAAGCAGGGTGGATGTGCAAAGGAACCGAAGCTGATGAGATTAAAGATATTATTTCCCAAGACAAAATCAAGAGGAGTTTCTTTTAAAGTCCCTTCTAAGAGCCAACAGTGGTCATTTAACAAGAACTACTGAAAAGCATTTTTTTCATTTCCAGTGCATAATGCAGAGTTATGTCTTAAGAAGATTAAGTGGAAGCCTGACTGCTGCCCATTTTGCTAAGTATTATCACCATAATATTTTGTGAAACATTACCACCATCACATTCAGAGTACTTGATGTAATCTGTCCAGTTAAAATAAAGGATGATTGACTTGGCCAGTTTTGACAGCTCATTAAAATTGGAAGTATCATTAATGTACTACATCTTAAAGAGTACTAAAATGGAGACAATTGGATGAAATTTTCAACAACTAAAACTTACAGTGATTCCATCCTCACTTTGTTTCTTCAAAGTATGTGAAATCTCTGTCACTTAGGTGGCTGAATGCCAAACAAAAAGGGTTCTTGGTCATTTTGTTATGTTGTTTTGCAGCACACTGGCTTACTAATTCACTGCCACAGTGGCATAGTTTTTCATTTGGAATTGGTTGAGGGCTTGCTCACATCCACAAAAGGAAAATCCTAATAACAGCATCCATATGGCCTAATACAGACCTAAACCTGTAGACTGCCTTGTAAAATAGTTAAATCATGCATGCATGAGCTGTATTTTTTTTTTTTTTGCATGTAGAGATATCAACTGAAACTATCAAGAATATTTCACAATATTTCACATGACAAGAAAATGTAAGTTGTGCCAAGCAATGATAAGGGAAACATGGTCAAAAAGAAGTGGCAACAGCTAAGAAAACTCAGCAGCAAGAAATACATAGGGGCAGTAAAATTGTGGACAAATGACAAAAGGAAATACATCCTGGTTGCAGAACAGTTGTACTTGCTAAGATTGTCATATTTGAATTGTTATAGGTAAATATTCATATGTATATGTCTGACCTCTTATTAAACCTGAACTTTCAACTCATAGGCATAAACTGTAAAAAGAAAGTACTCTTCACAATTGAAATAAATTTTCTCCTTAGAAAACCTATTGCCTATTTTTTTTTTCTTGGAACAGCAAAATATAGAAAATTTAGATCTAAGTTTTTTTCTGCCTCTTTCATGGTCATTGTACTGCATACATGATTTGTCTTATTCACCACTTGGATAGTACTAGTATAATTTCCTGTGTTTTCCATTCAAGATATCCAACAAATTTCTCTTAAACTTGCCTTTTCTAAAATATAGTTATTTCATACTTCCTGAACCTCAGTTTACAAAGAAAAGGCGAGTCAACAGTTTAAAAATTACCCATGTTTCTATTCAGTTTTGATTTAGAGGAAAACCTACCCCATGTGGCCGGTAGATCAGTAAAAGACAGAGATAACTGGTAGTTTTGTAGCCCAGATACTGAATCTTTTCCACTTGACAGAGTGATTAACTCTCATAAAGTATTTTCTAGTGTGGTGGAAATTGTTTTATACTTCTGCTGAGCCATTTAACAGTGTTGGGAAAGAGAAAGCAGAAAAACACTTCTGAATTTCACTGATCATTATTTTGGAACTTTTTAAAAGTCTGCATAAATATTTGTATTTCATATCCCAAGATTCAGCCACCTGTTTTATAAGTAACAATCAAACAGCCTTAGACTGCCTTTGCTAACTGATGTTCTTCATGTTGGGCTCTACAATGAGCTCTACAAACTCATTAACCAAAAGATGATGCTTTGTTATTTTCACTTACACCAGTTTGAAGTTGACAGATTCAATTTTTATTGGATAACTTTTTCTTCTTCATGGTAGAAACATTGATTGTGGCAGTCATCTGGTAATGCAAGTTTTCTTCCATATACTAATTTGAAAATGAGTGGAAAGATTGAAGTGCCACTTACATCTATTCATGCAGCAGCAGGAGAAAATCTCTGCTCCAAGTACAAAAAACTGGAATAGCACAACAAATTATCCTCTGAAACAGTTAATGCACTCCTCTGAAGAAATTACAGGAATAAGTTGTAAGTTAAAACTGCTCGAGTTGCCAAACAGTTAAGAGGAGATGAAATGATTTTACGTTGTCTTCTTGCAAAAATGGTGAATGAAGTGGATTTTCATTATGTTCCAGCTGAAAAACAATGAGTTACGATGTTTACATACTACAGGTTCAGTCACAATGTGAATGCAAAGAAGAACACTCTAAAAATGACATTTAACCCCAGAACAATTTAAGACACTTCCTCACAGATGAAATTTGCGTAGAAGACCTTTATTTCTCACAATGTGATTGCCTTAGTTCAAAGACCAACTCTTTTGAGTGTTTTCAAAATGTCTAGTTTGTAGAAATACTACTATAAATAAAAACACTTTTGCCTTGGCATGCTGAACAGTAATTGTACAAGAATGGCTTTGCCATACCAGTCAATGCATCTCAAGAATGGGCTTTGCCATACCAGTCAATGCATCTCAAGAATGCAAAGAATTTCACAGAATCCCACAAAGGCTCTGTAGAATTGTTTATACATATAAATATACATATAAATTATACATAATAAATTCCTTTGCAATGAATACAGTCTTCCTTTTTACATCTTATTGTATTAACAATTAACATCCAGCTAAAGAACCTAGTTTTAAGAAGCAAAGCAAGATTTAGTTTTGTCTTTTCAGTAACCCCATTTATTCAATATTGTGTTATATTTTCTATGAGATAAAAATTTCATACAAGTAAAATTTCAATATGTGTCAAAAGGTTCACAAGTAAATCAGACAAATCAGACATATTTGCTGAAGATATTCATTTGGGCATTTTAAAACCACAACTCACACAAATATTTGAAAAATTATTTTATCTTGTACTAGACTCAGTAAAGCACTTGGGTATATCCACAGTCATGGACACAGGGAAAATGGTGGAAAATATAACAGTGCACAGCTAATATGCATCACGTAGGAAGCAATATGAACAAAATAGCTTGGCACTGTTAGCAAATATTCGCATGTTAGAGTTTAAT
The DNA here is from genome assembly GCA_013396755.1 of Sclerurus mexicanus. NCBI lineage: Eukaryota > Metazoa > Chordata > Aves > Passeriformes > Furnariidae > Sclerurus > Sclerurus mexicanus. Next base: position 561,493 of record VWZF01003276.1, read on the forward strand.
ATCTCCACCATAAATGTGTCAGCTCAAACTAAAAGTACATTGTATACTACTACATTGGAAGGACAACAAAAATGAATCCATCTTAATTTTCATTGTCCAAATGTGCAATTAAACCCTGCTGGTGTGGTAAATATAAAGTTGCTTTGTTGCTTCAATGTGAATTGGTTATTACAAGGAAACATCCTAGTCTGAGTTTAAATGAGAAATCAAATTTATTAGCATATAATTAGAGATAAGCAGGCTCATATAAAAATCTAACCTCATGCAGGCATTGTCTGTTTAGTTAAGTAGGGCTCAAACTGAGCTTTCCATTTATAAACATAAATTGGACTTAGCTGAAAATTGCTCTGCCTCCTGGCTTTCAGTGATATGATTCAACACATTTGATAGTCTGTCATTGTGTGCTGACATTTAGAACACCGAATACTAATATGTACTGCACCAAAGTCTGCTGAACTTTACATATGTGATTCAAGTTTAAGCTTCTCATCTGCTATTTAAGAAGAACTTTGATGGCTTAATGGATAAGAGGCTGATTTTTCCCAGTCGACCTTCTAAACAACAAGCACAAGTGAAGTGCTGCTTGCAGTTAATCCTACAGAAGCAGAACACTGCATCCTGAATAATCGGCAACCATTTTTCAAAGAAAACTGGAATAATGTTTGCACAATGTCCCTCTAAAACTATTTTAATAGATAAGTGTTACTTTAACCATAAAATAATATGCAACATTGTTTTCAAGTGTACTCTGAATTGTGCCAAAAAAAGAAACAGGAAAATTTTAAACATTATTTGGTGACTTTTTTCTAATTGAACTTCACCAAAGATGTAGAAATCAATTTAAGAGATATTTCCCATTTGGGAAAAACTAGAAACAGAGAAATGGAATTTAAACTGTTGCAAAGACTGATCTTACTTGGTGTTCTAACTGCATTCTTTCAATTTTATATATTTGACTTGCTTTGGAAAACACTTGTTAATAATGTGTTTGCAGGTTTTATTATAATATGTTAGCAGCATAAAAAATATTTTTTTAAAATCAAAATATTTTAAAATACAATTGCTACTGCTTGCAAGAATACCACTGGAATTTGTAGTTTTATATTTAGCAATTATAAAGAGAGAGGTGTACCACTGAAAATTTTAATTGGACCATTTTAATTCCTTAGAATTAAGCTAATTTTTTTCTTACTCTAAAAACTGGGCAAGAGGCTTTCTTCTAGTTGTTAATTTTTTTCCTTAAAGGTGCTTCAATGCTTCGCATGTCCCACACTGTTACTAGCCTCATGCAGATCATCTGATATTTGCTTTTTAAGGAGGTAACTAAAGGAAGTATAACTGCAGCTTGATATCTCAGTCAAGTAGCATTAGTACACTGGGTTAATACTCATGGTGGAGAGTCACTTACATGAATGACAGCTTAAAGAGATCTGAGCATTGTAGACCATTTCCATTACAGGCATTTTACTTGCCAACTACCATATGCCATACTTAGTCGTAATCAAACCCCTTGCTTGGAAATTTAGAATTTGAGTTGAAATTAAAATTCTTACAAAGAGAGAAATGAGGAATATTCTTAAAACTTCTCTGCATAAATAAAAAAAAAAAAAAGGATCTTACCCTTGAAAGGTTTTGTAGAGGGGAAAATGCAGGTCTTAGCATTGATATACATGAAAATGTAAGATTGTCTTTGCCAGAAAGATTTTTTTATTCAAGACATATTACACCCAAATTTTTCTTGCTTTTGAAACAGATTGCTCCATCTTCATTTTATGCATATGCATGAAGCATTTTTACCTTAATATCTCAACAGACTGCTCAAAGAACTTATGCAATGTCCATCCTTAGAGGTTTTCAATATCCTGAAGTTTCTTGCTGTCTGAATTACTCTCTCCTCTTATGAAAGCAATGGAATGATGAATTTAAGATATCTTGTCCCCTAGACTGTAAAGATAACTGTCAGCATGCATGGATTCTACATGCTGTCAGAAGAGAGCTTTGGTATTGATATTTCTGTATAAATGTAAATAATTTTGTCTGAAGAATTCCCTTCTAATCACAGATTAACCTGATGAGAATCATAGGATAGACCATTAGTGGTAGGAAAAAAAAACCCCACTCAAATGTCTGCTAGCTTTTTAAAAGTACCCTAAAAGAACAGTAGAGTTTAGGGTTTCGTTTCATAATTGCTTTTTAATACAGTGAGGTAGAACTGACATCTCCTTGCTTGATCACTTAGACCATTGTGGTGCTGTCTATTATAACCAAGCAGCCTGACCTTTTTAGTCAGCCAGAAAGGCCAAACAAGCCAGATTCACTGCTGCATCCTTTGGAACAGACAATAAATTCACTGTGAGCCTTCATTTGAACAGAAAATGCTTGCCTTTCACTATCTTTAGTAGTACTGAAGAGAAAGACATTCCCTTGTCTTCCAATTATGTTTCCAGTGGCTCAAAGTTGAAAACTTTGCAATGTATTTATTAATTCATATGCATATAGCAAACTGTGGGGCAATAAAAGGACTTCGTCTATTCAACAAACAGTGCAGGCATGGCTAGCAAATGAAGCAGTTAAAAATAAGACCACATTGTCACAGACACATCCTTTCTCTGTAACTTTCCTTCACTAATGGCATGATTTTAAAATATGAAAAGATGGAAGTATTTTTCTAGTCAGAAGATGCATTTTAAAGATATCAATGCAAAATTACTGACAATGGAATCTTTTTTTCTTTTCCTTTTGAAACCTGACTTAATGTAAAATTATTTACCTCTAAATCTTAGTATTTAATGTGAGTTCATGTTTAGGAAGGAATTGAAGAGAAAAGTAAGATAAGAAAATTAGAGGAAAAAATTCTTTCACAAAATATAGAGGATACTTCTATCTTTCAGAAAATACAAAAGATAATTATACCTATAACTAGTATAAATACTAAAGGGACAATATCCCGCTGGAAAAAGTAGATGAAGATGACCTTAAAATTAGACAGAATGATCTTTCAGAATTGTTTGCATCATCTATTACTTGATATCCCATTTCAGGATTTAATTCAATTTCTTTCTAGGTTTTAATAAAACAAAGCCAAACAAAAACAAAACAGTGTGAGTGGAGGTCCAAAAGAGCTGGGAAATACAAGAAATTTGCAATTTTCAGTACAACAGTCAAATTGACAGCCTGGAAAGAATAAAAAGCCTGTGTGCAGCAGGAAATAAAGCAAGAAAATATGTCCTTTTGTGAAACTGTTGTTTCTTTCTCAGTCACTACAAAAGTTTATCAAAAAGGCCGGTAGTACAGTGGAAAAAAAGCTATCTTGTCTGTAATCTTCTTTTCATTGGGAGAAAAAATAGCCAGTAAGGAACAGGAAACCAATTTATGAGCTTTTGCCCACTGCCTTCAAAGATGGTTTAGGTTCCATCGTAACAGAAAATGCTGCACAACACAAGGATAACCAAGGAGAAGGTCTGTGCACTAAGTAGTGCAGCCCAGCTTTGTACCACAGAGAAAAAGATCTAGCATAGGTCTTGAGGGCAGTATCACTGAATCAACACAGGGTCACACTCATGCTTATAAATCCTGCCGAGCTCAGCCTGGTCACAGATCCCAATCAAAGCTCTTGCTAAAACATTCATTCTGTGATAAGATCCCCATGTAAATAAAATGTTATTTGGATTCCTTCTGGACCAAGCTCTGAAATCCTGATACAGTTTCCTCTTTACTTCCTTTGTAAGTAAGGCTTTGAAACAGAAATTTTGCTTACAAAACTTCAAGATCTTGACATCTAAGAATCTTCAAAATTTAATAAATTACCTAATGATAATTATGTGTGTTTTAAAACACTCTGCATTATAGTTATATATGATCTGTTCAAAGTGCAAGAATGCTATGAACAACTATTTTGTTAGCATAAGTGTTTATTTTTCCCTTAGTAATTAATACTTTAGTAGAGCACATGCTTTTCTTTTTCTCTACATAATTTTCCCTACAGTCTTAATTTTAACCAATACTCATTCTATTGTTTGACTCTTTAGTGTATGCAAGTTCTGTCTAGAATATGTACTTTTTATTTCATAAAAGTCACTGACCTCTGTAGGACTCTATACGTGCTGACAAAAGCAACAAAGCAGTTTATCTACATATTCAGTAACAATTTATCCATTTAAGTTGCCTGAGATACAGAAGTCACAGGGCATTGATACCGGTCATTACTGTTAAAGTAATCCATATTTTAATCAGCAGAGCTGGTTATTTCAGTGCAATATCAAAGATATTGCAAAGTCAATCAAATTTTAAAAAGTCAATTAAAAAGTAAAATACAAAGGTTTAAAAGTTATTTCTGAGAGGAGTTTTGTTGGGTTTTCTCATTTGTATTAGGTTTGTTTTACGCTTCCTTGAAATGCATGTTGTGATAGTTAATAAATAAATGACAGTTAAGAAATCAATCTTACTTCTGTGAAAACTGATTACCTAAGTTTTATAGGTAATTTTGAGTCCTCTTCCTCTCCTCCCACCTTCAGCTTTGTATTTCAACAGAATGTGTTTTTAAAGAATGCAGTGCTCAAGAGACTGCATATTGGTTGAATGCTGCTGTGTTTCAGTCATTGAAGTGAGAAAGAGCAAAACAAACCAGCTACTGTCATGTTTCTGCATATCATCAGTTATTCCAGATTTCCTGATCAGAAACCAGACATGCTATCACTTTGTTCTCCAAGATCTGTTTGCAATGACAGAATAATATAATTGTGAAGTGTTTGTCACTGGGATGAAGTACTCAAGATATAATAGCTGAATAAAAATTCAGCACTTCTATGCTTATGACAGATGAGTCACTGCTGCAAACTCTTTAGGAAAGCACTTACAACATCTTCATATCCTAAAAATCTATTCCTGAAGTACTTCCCTGATGTGCATTATTTCCTTTTCTTCCTGAACTTCTTGTGCAGTCTTTGATATCACTACTTTGCAAGCAAATACAGAGAATAAAGAAGTGAAGCAGCGACAAGTCTCCAGACAAGTCTCTCTCCACACCAACTTCAGCACACTGTATTATCCATTTCTGCTCTTGTATTAATGCATTTGAAACCATGTGATTTCTGAGTGTTTATTTATAGACAATTGTGCTCTAGGTTATTTTCCCAAGTCTGTCATGAGGTTAAATTATTAATCACACAAGATTAATGGCAAAATGAATGGCATGGATTGCCAAACACCACTTATCAGCCCTAGCTTAAAAGCATAGCACATCAGAAGTGTGAAAGGCCTTGCATACCTAAATAATTTACTTAAAGGCAAGAAACAGGTTGTAAGAGCACATTTTGAGTCTTCTCAGAGTCACCCAACAACTGCCACTAGAAGCACCCTGTAGAGGTCTAAGGTGGGGTCTGTACTAATCCACAGTGCCAAAATGAGGGGTTAAGGCTGCTGGTGAGTCTATCTCACATAAAAGATAAAGGGAACCTTTGAAGAATTGTAAAACCAATTTCACAAATTGACAGATTAAGCAATAAAATTTCATATGAAGGTTAAAGTAGACAAATATAAAGTGACTCATATTGAATAATCACAGCTCCATATTCAATGTTCACAAGAGATACTGAAATTACCTATTATCCAAGCAAAGAATCTTGTCAGGGGAGAGGTGGAGGAGTGATGTTGGTGACAGGCAGCTTCATGAAACCACCAGCTCAGTAACAGAGACCCATTTCTAGCATTTGGTTTGCTATTTTATTAGAAAATAATGACAAGCCAAAAAAAAAATAAAAATCCTGCATTATTCCACTGTACAGATCCATGACAGATCCATCCTTGTGCATCCGTGTGCAATTATTCTAACTCATTTACAGGAAGAATATAGCAGAGAGAAACATAAATTGTCCAAAAAAGGGCAACAAAGATGTTCAAACAGCCTCCAAATATTGAAAAGGGTAGTGGTCAAGTACTTTTAATCTTGGAAAAGAGATGACTTACAGGGTATGCAATAGAAGTTTAGAAATTACAGAAAGGTCAAAGTGAATAAAGACTGACTCCTCATTCTGTATTAGTCATATGCGGTTTGTGTCATCCATTTGTTAAGCCATTATGTTGCTACTTGGGAAATTAAAGAAGATACATTACAGCAAGATACTATTGATCAGTTGTTTTCCTCTGTGTAATCACACCACTTTCTATGCATCCTTGTACACTGAAAATGCGTAGTTCTTTAATTCATAACCCAGAAAGAAAGTTTAGGAGTTGTCAGAGAAATAGACAGAGAATTACAGGATGTAATCAGACATCACAGAGTCAGAGAAATAAAAGTGAGAAAAGAAGATTAACAGCCATGAAATACTCCATGTTAGCATTTCTAATGTCCCTTTGGATTGTAGGGGGTTTATTCTGCTCCCCATCCTTGTCTACCAGTTCAGGGTAGTTGACTCAGTTGCCCCAAGTCATATTTTCCTATATGATATATTGGATTAAAACTTGTGGAAGGGTTTTAAAAGAACACATGGCATACATGAGAAGAAAGAGAATGGGTAGACAACACAGATAACTGAACCCTTTATGAAGTTTTGTTTTCTATTTCTATTGTGAAATCACTTTATGCACCTCAGTAGCATGCTACATCTACCATGTCAAGCATAAAACTTATTCTATCACATTTTTCATTTTATGTTTATTAAAATGCTATGGGCAGCTGCTACACAATAAAGACTGAAAGTTACCATTTTATTTTCTGCTTACCATGCCTTTAGGAGTAGGCTCTGTACAGAGACAGGTAGAGAAACCTGTAATTTATTACTCCCACTGCAGTTTAGGCAGGAGAGAGCTTTCAAACAAATTAGTTTTGTCAGAATTTCAACTATCTGTTCATAGCCTGCAGCAGAAAATTAGCTATCTATAGGATTTTGCTAAAATAAATTTACATGCCCAAGGATTTGAGCTTATTTCATGCCAGACAAAGATTCTGACGATCTACATTTTAGATGTTATTGCCCAAATCCCCTAGTAAATCTGCACATAAAGTTGCACTGCCATAGTGTCTGGGATTACAAAAAAAATTTGACCACGTCAAATTTCTTTAGTTTTTCAAATTCCGAATTAACCAGATAGCTAAATATGAAAGTAGATCTCACCAAAGTTTTACAAAACAAATCAGTGATAGTAATTGGCAGCAGAATGAATATAGTAACTCCTGGCAGACTTTTTTTCCTTTCTTTTCATTTTATTCTTTAGCTTAAGAAGAAGTCCTGGAAAAGATTTTGTCTCACTTAGCAATTATGGCAAGAAATTATTTAGGGTCTGCTGTAAAAGTACGAAGAAATGCAAAAGTTTGTCTCTCAGGGAGAATACAGATCTGCATGTTAAGAAAAAATGTCCATCTTTTTCTATGACTCAGAATTAAAGCTGGAATTTTAGAGGATATTGAAGTAACTACTACTTACTATAAAGAAACAAACAAAAACTTTTAATGTAAAGAAACAATGATAGATTTTACTAGAACAAAACACAACAAAGTTTATGACTTGTTATAAAATACAACTTACATTTGTAATCTGTAATTGAATTCAAATTGGTTATTACTATTCACACTTTAAAATACTTTGCAGCATCTTTCTTGTTTCTAATGTCCCAATATTGAAGGATGAAAAGGTAGTATGGTTGACATAACCAGCAAGCCACCAACCTATTTAATATTCAGAAAGAAGTACTCAGCAGTCATAAAAATGTACGTGACTTTCTTTTATTTTCCAAGAATAAACTGAAATTTATCCGTAATCATATCTAAAATGCTCACTCCTAAAAGGAAAAAAGAATCTCAGCTTCTTCTGAGACACTTGTATACAAAAGTATGATTTTGTAGTTATGATAATCTACTGTAAGATGCTCAGAACCTCAGGTCACTTCCCTCTCGCTTCACATTGAAATAACTGAACTACTTTTGTGTTGGCATACTCTAGATGAGTTTTACATAAGTTTTTATCCATTTTTACCAGACACAGCATTGAAGTGAACTTGAAATAATAAGCCAGTAAGAAAATAAACCTCATCATGTCAAAGGTTTGAGATTCTAAAAATTGTAGCTTGACATTAATCTTGCAAGATGATCAAAAGGATATTTTAGTTACAAGACTTTGTCAAATTGAAGGTGTGACATTGTGTGTTGGTCTGTGTGGGGGTAGAGACATTATTTCTTAAAGGAGAAAAAAATACTGCAAAGAAATATCTCCTTAAGTATGCTTAATAAAGGCTGCATAAGGCAGAGGCACTGCTGCAGTTGAAAATTTGTCTATACATTGCAAACTCTGTGAACTGCAAAGCTCTTAATCCATTAATTTTAAACCAAATATTTCTCCAGATGATGGCAGAAAAAAGGGAAATCACTGCAGACAGCAGGTGTCTGATCATAAATAAATACCTTCTCATATCCTTAATATTCTCCCCAGCCCTAAAGTGAGAATCACATATATTTCTTTACCATAGATATTTTTACAATGTATATATATGTTAGATATTAGCACTAATAAAGCTCAATATAGTTATTCTATAAAACACTACAAGGCAAATAAACTAATTGAATAATTGCTGTTCTGGTTTCCTAAAAAATTCTGTCAGTTTTCAATGATTATTAGCATGTTTCTATCAATACTTTATCAAATAAAATCTTCAACATTAATAATTATTAGAATTAAAATAATAAATTTGTCTATATTAACAGAAATATTAACAGAATAAAAAAAGATATGGAAGACTTACCACTGAGTAATACTTACTTGGTGTTATTATTGAACAAGAACCTTGAATACTGAGGGGTTTGCAGTTCAAAATAGAGAAATTCTCCCCTGAATGATCGTTTTACAAATCTGTCTGAAGACAGAATGAAAGAAAATTGTTTGTGTAAAATACTATCTACTTTAGAACATATTACCTGCTTTGTTTGTCATCTCTTTATTAAAGCACTCAAACCAATAGCCAGTCTAAAGGGAGCTGGGAAGAATTAGTTGATTTAATAAACATAAAAGTTAACAAAAAGCCACTGATAATTACTGTTTGTATTCTAGTGATGTAAATACACAAGCTCCTGTGATTCCTGAACTTTTTCATTCATACTAAGAAATAGTAAGGTATCGCATTTTACTGTACTTTCTTACACCTTTAGGCTAAGACTCAGGGTGAGATTAGTTACAATATTGATGAAGGACCAGTAGTGGTTGTTGTTCCTACTATGTAAAATAACACATGCCCCAGACTGTGAAATTTAGCAGATTACAGCTGTTCAAGAGCCCCCAGTAAACCTGGGATATATCCATTTGCAATTGTACCCAACTTTGGAAAGCATAATAACAAAGATAGTTCTATAGATGCTGTCACTACACACACTAACTTTTTATATGCATGTTTAAATACTGATATTTTATAAGTATTTCAGCATTTACTATATTTACATATACATGGAACATATGGTGGATTAAAAGAAAGTTAGGACAAAACCAAAAAAAGAATGAAATATATAAAGTACATATGAACATATTGTACCTACGAATACATATATATGAAATATATAAAAGTATGAAATGTGAAATCAGATAGTATTTTACTAGAGATAGACTTTGCAATGTTACACAAGCATAAAATAAGACTTCCAAATAATTTATCTCTATAACATATTAATTCAAATTGCTCCTTCCCTCAGCTTTCCTTCATTTGTTCTTGCTAGAACTTAAATTTCTTTTAAAAGAGTAATATAGGATACTAAATAAATTAGTAATGCGACAGTTGCTAATTGGTAATTCCTTCAAACAAATACAAATGTCATTAGTAGCAATAAGAATGACTGTGGGTTTCTACACAAGACAATTGCTGTGGTAAGTCAGATTTGGATGCATTTGAAACCTTTCAAGAAACAGAAAGCCGGAGAAGAGCAGAACTTTGTAATTAACAAAGATAAGCCAGACATTTGGTTAAACCAAGGGTTTTGCTTTATCAGAATTCAGATAAATGTAATACCTGAGCCCTTTAATATTTCAATTGAGTTGGTAACAAAGTGTTTTATAAAATGATGCAATTTGTGTTACCATATTGCCTGGATAGCAACAACAGCCATTGTATGCATCTGTGCATTTTAGTGATGCAGGCAGCAGGTAGTAAGGCTCTGTTATTACTGCCTTGAAAGGTCAAGAATTTTTTCCTGATTCTTGCTTCTTTTCAGAACCATTTTGGATCCTAAAAGCTCAAACTGTAGACATAACACCAGAAATTAAAGGACTGCTCTGTTGTAGCATTATCAGTCCTCCAATGGCTGTTGGGGTTTTTTGCCACATAATCACCAATGTACAGAGAAGGCAATTCTTTGTGAAATTCCCTACTAGACTTTTCTGGATCTTTAAAGTGAGAATAAATGCTTCATCATTTATGATCAAAAAATGTTTAAACAATATTATCAGCATGTCAACACTGAGTCATTGTCTTGTTGAAATTACTTCAGTTGGAACATATGTGGCATCAAAATTTTAATTTTTTAATTCAATTTGACAGTTGGCAAAGAGTAATTACTATAACTAGGAAAACATGCTTGAAAATTAACTGTTTTCTAACTGCAAAGTCTGACTAAACTGCACTTCATGTCTAAGAGACATATCAATATTTGTGGTAGGTTTTCAAAAATTTAAGTGCATCAAGTATAATTTATTGATTTTGGAAGTATATCATTTTAGTTTTCACACTAAACTACATTTTAACAATAACTATTCAATATTAGCATATGATAGAATCTGTAAGGTATACTTACATTTAATGTATTTGAAAATAAATTTTAAAAATAAATGTTTCCTTGGCTGCTGGATATCCATACTTGTATTTTCGACTATGAAAATTCTGCTTTCCTAATAAAGTATCAAAAAAATTAACAAAAATCTGAGTCTTACAGAGGTTTATACAATAAAGAATTGCCATAGAGAGAAGTCATGGGTTAGAGATAAATTAATTTATCAAAGGGGAACAGCAAAGAAGGAATAACATTTATAATCCAGAATTTATACATCATTAAAAGACTCAAAATATTTTGTTTAATTCAGTTTATGATGCCGTTACTTTTAATACAAACTTATTTTGTCTATGAATAAAATTTAGGAAAGTGACAAAAAATCATGTAGTCTGGTTTCACTCCTGTTCCGTAGTCTAGGATTAAGCAAGCCCACAAGAGGACCTTTTTAGAGACTACTTTAAGCTGTTAAAATGCCTAAACTTAAGCTCTTAGCTTGCACACAAAATAATTATTTTAATGGTAAAGATTTAAGGAAATGACAAAATTCACTTAGTATACAAATCTCTTGGGTGTGGTACATTTTTTATTACTTAAATATATTTTTTCCCACTTCCCTCCCCCACAAATGACATTTTCTTTTTTATATGCTTTATAAATAAGACACTGTGATTGTAGCATAGGGAAGTGATGAAATCTTTGGTTATAGTTAAATGTGTTGTACATAATATTCATTAAATCCCCTTGCTTTTTCACATAGTGAACTAAAATTCAACACAATATAGTGAGAAATGAGTATAGGTGTTCATGGTTAGGTTACAGTTTGTTTACTATTACAAACATATTGGAAATATAGTAAATTAAAAGGATTTTTTTTTAAAAAAAGATGGAAACTTAAAGAACAGATAAAACTTGTTGGAAGTCAGGCTGAATTAGGCATTTTATAATATTCCAAGCAGATCAAAAATGGTTCTTCGATCATAAAAACAAAAGGAAAGAACCACGGCTATTATGGTCATACAACAAAATAAAAACTGATACATTGTCATGGTGCTGACCAAATTAGATAAATTTCTTAAGATGCAGGATGTTTTAAATAATAAAATATTTACTTCTTGTTTTGTGTCCCCTATTTCTCAAACTTTCTTCCTATTCTGAGCACAACACATTTTTAGGTGAATTTCATATGTACTGCAGACTTCACAAACACCCTCTGCACAGTCTGACTCACATAGCCTGACTCAGTCTGAACATTAGTTCTTTCAGAACAGAGCACCATTTACATTGAAGGCCCACATAAGAGAAAACCTGCAGTCAATTATTTGGTGGCTCAAGCAGAGTGTTAGAGAAGAAGTACAGTATCATAGAGAGAATACTACATGAGTCAGAAAAAGACACTTTTCTGATATGTTTTCTTTTCCATGACTTTTAGACTCAAACAAAGAATGTAGAGCAGTGCTAAGATCTTTGATATAGCTAAAAACTTTGAGTACTTCTGAAACATCTCTAAGAGAGGTATTTCCGTTCAATTTTGGTCTTAATAGGAAAAAAAGATGTAGACAGCAATGATACTTGATCATTCCCAGCTGTGAAAACAACATGATTCTTCTGAATACTATTGCTTTAGTATTTTTCAACCTGTGTGACTCCCAATAGTATCTGTCAGTCAAATCAAAAGCACACTTCAAGAGAATGCAGTCAGTGGAAGTCAGTTCTTATTCATCAATGCTGATGTTTCTCTAGTGTCTTTGGACACATTAATAGAATCCAGTCAAATAGACAAAGCAGTGTAAGAACCGCTAGAGATGAATCAGAAATATTTGGAATGCAAACGACATACTAGAGACTTCTAATTATAGAAAGAACACAAATCAAAAGTTTTACGAATAAAGAGCTCATACATGACTCTCCTTAAACCACCTAGAAAAAGATTTAAAAAGTCCCAAACAAGCACACACGTGAAATCACATTTAATGATGAAAGTAGAATTTGACTAAGACTTTTAACCAATGAGGAAGCTAACTTTAAATAGGTTGATGACATAAAAGGAGTTGGTAATTTTGCCCTTAACAGAATAATTTCCTCTATCTCCTGTTCTGAAACATTACTGAAGAAATTGTGTTAAAACTGGAAGAGACAGACAGTTTTTTAATAAAACTTTTCATTTCTGTGTAGGATTCATTACAAAAGCTTTGTACTCATAGCTTAGCTTTCCATCTATTTTCATATTATGTGTACTGCCCATGAATTTTAACACTTTAAATAACCTTTAGCTCATTGTCTTCTCAGCCAGCTGGTGTTTAAAACTTTAAAATCTGGAAAATTGATATAAAAACTTAATATTTTCTGTTAGAACCAACAATATATTACCGATTTCTAGTTACAAATTGTAAAACCTAAAACATGTAAAGCACTACAATAAATATAACAGAGAAGGTCTGATGTTGATAGCTTTGCTATGATTACAAATTATATGAGCTTGTATGTAAGCTTGTATTTCCCAATGTAAGCTTGTATTTCCAAGTGCTTAAATTCCATTATTTGATATGGAATTTTCCACAATAGTTATGTTCTTCAATGCACACTTTTATTTATGTATATGAGATTTAGCATTTTCCTAAAGGGAGGTAAAAAAATTGCATTTTCTTCTTGAAAAGTACTTGAATTTTTACTCAATCCTATCAATGCTGTGAATAAAGGAAGCAATGTTAAATCATTCAAGAAATTTGACTTTTCAGTCAGAAGTGTCATTTTGCCACATCAGTAAAAAACTCTCATGATATTTTTTCCATCTTTTCCCAGATATTTCAACTAGTCCTGTTTCAACTTCCCAGATAATGAAGCAGAATGAACAATGTTAAAATATCTCTGTGTCTCCTTGAAAGCAATCAAGCTACACCTTCAAAAACTCCAGATGTAATTACTGTTACAAGGTGAATTAATAGCAAAAATTTGCAATACAATATTACATTAATGAGTCAAGAATATAATGATAAATGCCTCTCTGTCTCAGGCAGCCAAATAGATTATTTGAAAGTGTCCACAAATAACTGTCTGGCAAACCAAAGGTTGCTTCTTTGTTATAGAAGTAAAAAAAAAAAATAAAAAAAAATTACAATGTGTCTATAGAAAAGTTATTACAGAGTAACCTGAAACTTTGACAGAGCTAATTCACACTTCAAATGTAAGTAGACCACTCACTAACAATCTCTGATTTACCTATTAAACTGCTTTTATTTCAGCCCATGAGTTTTCTGTCTTTTACTCCTCTGAATCTCTCATCCCACTTGGGGTAAATGAGCGAGTGACTGGGTCATGCTTAGTTGCCATCTGGGGTTAAACCACAACAGAACTATGGAAGACTCTTATAAAAACAGTTACAGGAAAATCAGACTGTCCCACATATATCAGTGGGTGAATGAAAACATGACCAAAACAGCAGAATTGGAATAAGGCTGTGAAAGCAGTTTTGATTTGATATTCAGGAAATATTAAAATTAGTGTATCTAGATCTAGCGATCCATCAGTGTTTCAAGGGTCAGACAGATCTTCAAAGGGCATTTCAGGGCACCTAAGTGAGACTGGCTCCTGATTTTAATTTTTCTTTATAAAAAACTTTTTTTTTTTATTTTTTTCCCCTTCTTTTCCTCACTGTAAAAAAACCCAAAAAACAAACGAGGAAAAAAAAAAAGAAGAAGAAAAAAAAAAGCCCTCTGGGAAATAACTCCTTTTACTGAAGTTTTCCTTTGCAGGTATTTCCATTTAGTTGATTTAATCTAAAGATAATAATAATAGCAATAACAAGTTGAATCTTCTAGTAGCACCTGTTCATCCATTAAATAAAGCTATTGATGCCAAAATTTTTGGAAGCCTTTGATTGCAAATGGCACTTTTTCTTTGGAGGTAATTAATTTTATTTAACAGTGAATTGGTTTTGTAGTCAAAAGTTTGATGATGCGGCAGGTTTTTCTTAGCAAGCTTTGTCCCTTTTACTATATCTGCAGTAAATCTATGCTGTATTTCTGCCAGTGTCACTGTGTCAGCTTAAGACCTTGGTTACTCTGATTATTTTACACTGCGTAACATGTAGGTTTTTCTTATTATCATGTATCACCAAAAAGGAAATTGCATCTGCCAAATCCATCTCTAAGCTTTGTAGTGACATTATGACAATGCATTGATATTAGAACATCTTGTCATAATGCTCTGCTAACTGAATGGTAATTTGTACAGGAATAACCCTATGTGTCACAGACCATTTCTGAGTGAGTAGTGAAAATGGAGTAAGATGTTACTCACATCTTACTCACACTTAATGGAGTAAAATGTTACCCTCTTATTCTTCACTCCTTACTGTTCCACTTTCTTCTCTACCCTTCCTCTGCATATGTATATTTAGATTAAATCAACACCTCCCAATTAACAAAGATATTTCTAGAAATGTTGCTTCAAGGGAGTCCTAACAGTATGTAAGTATAACAAATCAAGGCTACACAGGTTACTGTCTCACAATCACCAAAAAAACCTCAAAAGACCCCCAAATAAACAAACAAACAAATCTGGTTTGAGTTGGTTACTATATGGGATTTAGGGATACAAAAGAAATTACATACTGTTATTCTTCACATTTTCCCAAGTGACCACATATGTATCATGGCAGCGCTAACAAAACTCTGGCACAGAAATGCAGAGATCAGTCCCTAAAACAATTTTAGTGACAGCAGAACATATAGGATAGGAGGGTCCTCACTGAAGTAACATTTCTAAGGAGGTTTTTCTTAGGGGCATCCCATTCACTATTTCCTTGACTGTTGCATCTACTGTGTAAAAAAATACAAATATGTGCTACAACATCTGGTGGAAGTACAGACAATTTCTCCAGGGTGGCAATGTCATTTTTTAACCAAAAAGATGTGAGCTCTATAAACACTTTTAATTAAAGCCTACTATGGCCAGCTTAAAGTATTGTCTCTTGTTTCTAAATACTTTTGCTTTGATGTTTTTTATATATGTATGTATATGTATGTATATGTATATATGCTATGTATTAAAAATCCTGAAGCTATTTCCTCCAGCAGAGGAAAGAGTTTGGATCAGATTTGAGCCTCAAATTACAGTAAAATTTATTTCAAAAGCATATTTTTTCTTGCTTAATTCCACCCATTGCATAAATTCTTCACATGAAAGCAAATTATTGCTGATTCATTGCAAATTTCAAAATTCCACTTGGTAAGAAAAAGTTTTAATTGCCTCTTTAAACTAGGCAGATAGTGTGAGCCTATTCTTTCAGCAAACTTAATTCAGTACTTGGCCACATGTTCCATTCATCCTTCCGACACCCCTTCTTTCTTTCACACCTGTGGTCTCCAGTTCTGGCCATATATCTTCATTTAAGATTATTTCAAATCAAGGCACAGAAAAGGCTAGGAAACTTTAGCCCACATCATATATTCATATGCTTCAGCCAGGCAGATTCGATCCAAGTGCCTCAAAGAAGCTGTGCAGCTGCAGCAGCACTGTTCTTGAGCTAATCATACACTACGTCTCAGCAGGAGAATGACAGTCTATCTTTTAAGTGCAGAATAAATGAAAAGGACTTGTTGTGCCTAACAAAAAGAAAAACAGTGAGAGAGAATATGACTGCTATCTCTAGGCACACTGGGAAGTAAACATTAGAAAGGAGTAAGAGTTGTTAAAACTGAAGGGCACTGTTGGCAAAAGAACAAGTAGAAACTCACTATGAACATGTTCAAGGTGCAAATCAGAAGATTTCTATCTGGTAGAAAATAAAGGTTTTCCTTTGCTTTCCAGCAGTGTTGTCCACTAATAGTTTTTCTAGTTTTATGTGGGTAATTCATAAGTTTATTAAAGATCCCATAAATTAGATACCCATTGTAGCAGTGGTTGGACTGAATGGCTCTTTGAGTTTTTTGTTCTCATATTGATTTGACAGATGTGTGAATGAATAAATATTTCTGAATTACCCTNGGTTTTTTTACAGTGAGGAAAAGAAGGGGAAAAAAATAAAAAAAAAAAGTTTTTTATAAAGAAAAATTAAAATCAGGAGCCAGTCTCACTTAGGTGCCCTGAAATGCCCTTTGAAGATCTGTCTGACCCTTGAAACACTGATGGATCGCTAGATCTAGATACACTAATTTTAATATTTCCTGAATATCAAATCAAAACTGCTTTCACAGCCTTATTCCAATTCTGCTGTTTTGGTCATGTTTTCATTCACCCGCTGATATATGTGGGACAGTCTGATTTTCCTGTAACTGTTTTTATAAGAGTCTTCCATAGTTCTGTTGTGGTTTAACCCCAGATGGCAACTAAGCATGACCCAGTCACTCGCTCATTTACCCCAAGTGGGATGAGAGATTCAGAGGAGTAAAAGACAGAAAACTCATGGGCTGAAATAAAAGCAGTTTAATAGGTAAATCAGAAGCTGCACAATCTATGCTAAAAAAGTAATCAATTCTCTGCTTCATATGGGCAGATAGGTTTTCAGCACCTCCAGAAAGGCAGGGCTCCATCGCATGTAATGGTGACTTGGGAAAACAAGTGCTGTCTCTTCTTACTGTGTACTCCATACCTTGAGGTATGAAGTTTCAAGCATGCAGGACCTGAAAGGCAGCAAAAGAATAGCAGGGACACCATCTTCCTCTGATGTCCTAAATGGTTTGATACATCTTTGGGTCAGGGAATCACTGAAAATTGCAAGGAAGTGTGTTGTATAAGCACTGCTTATAAACTACACAAATAAAAGTTGCTTTCCTCTTCGGACATAAAATGAGTTATGCAAAATGGCAGGTTTATATGCAAGTACTAGCATTTCTAAAATTCAAAATCCTACATTTAGTCTAAATACAGTCAGAAAAAACCAGATGGCTCTTTGCTTAGAAAACAAGGATTTTTTTTTAGAATTCAGAAGTACACACATCTTTGGAGATAGCTTTAAAATGTATTTCTCAAAATTTTGACCATTATTTTGCATTTAACCTTGTAATTGCAGAAAACATTGTAAAATCTTTCTGCATAATTTTGTAGCACTTTTCTTATCATTTCAAAATTGTGTTTGTGCACTTTGAAAATATTTTTACTTTTCTCTTTAACTTGTTCAAAATAATTTCATTTAGAAAAAAATCTATTCAAATATTGCAGAATAACTACCAGCATTTTACTGATATAGTGCCATGGTAAATTTAAATCAGAGAGGACATATCTCTAGCCACGCTTAGAGGACTGTAAAAAAAGGTTTCTAAATAACAGTTTTCCCTCAAACTTGAATTTACTTCCCAGGATTATTTTACTTTTCCTCATTAGTCCTCATGTGTGCTACAAGCATCTACCTGAAGGATATTCAAGTGCATAAATCGATTTTCCATTGGTAACAGGCATGAACACGATGTTTAGCAGCTCTATAAGGAAACAGACGACTTTTCAATGCAACAAGAAAATCAAGAGTGTGTGTATGTGTGTGTGTGTGTGTGTGTGTGTGTGTGTGAAAAGATGTAAATCTTATTTGTGAAACAAATGTATTATTCTTTTTAAAAGAAATAAAAATTCCCTTGCAGTTCCTATGCTTGATCCTGTTTTCAGAGCAAACCCTGACAGCTACGAGGCACAGTCATAGCAACAGTCATTTTAGGTTTCTATTGTCCAAGGATGGAATACTCACAGTACACCTGTAACAGATATCCTCTCAGGTCTCTATTGCTTATGTTCAAATCACAGTGCTCTTCCAAACTGTGCCCAATTGAATCAGATTTTTCATGGTTCTGGTAGAAAACTTCTAGATGGAAAGGCAATGTCCTATTTCTATTTTGTGTTTCTTAAAAAAAATGTGTTGTACTTTCCTTAAGCTTATTCTGATAAATCAATCAGCTGAACTTAACAAAACAATCCTCCAATTATTAATTAATTATTAATTATTACTTGTAATATTTTATCTCGATTACAGTTAAGTAAATATTTATCATCTTAACCTTATAATTAAAAATACAGAGAAATATTAATAAAATTTCCACTAGATCCATGCAGATTTTTTTAATAGAGAATTTCCATAGCAAAATTTAATTTTTTACATAAGAAATACCAAAATAAACAAAACTGCTTTGAGGAAGTGCAGGATGCATAGACCAACCTTCTAAATTAAGCTGTAAAGTGTTTTTAAGCTTTTGCTAGGCAAAAGATGGATAGGATCTACACATTATTGTGATGGATAGGATCTACACATCCTTTGTGATGTTTTCGGAGTATAATTTCCATTTATCTATATGATTAAAATGTTTGGTGTATAAAATAGCAATTCAGTGGCTATACAGGACTCTAAGAAGGACTAGAAATTAGTTTTCAAGCTATACATCAGTTCACTACTTCAAAAGTATTTCAAGCATCGAATTTAAAGTTCTGAGTTTTTTCTAAAATACACTAAGCTCTCACATAAAGCTGTGTAGCATGATATAATATGGTGAATATTACCTTTATAAGCTTATATGAAACTTCAATTACATCCAAAATATAAGTATGTAAAATATTAACTGCATTTTAACTACTGTTTAGACTGTTTTTCTTTCTCCTTCAGAGCAATATACCTGAAAACTTTCTTATTTTGATTGATTTGGAGTAAGAGTATTTAAAAATGTAACCTAAACCAGATGGTTGGGAAAATCACTGGAAACCAATAGAAAGATGTGAACTGCAAGTTTCAATAGACCATATCAATCACAATGACACTGCCAATTACTCACTTGAACAGGCTATGTCCATTTGGCATTTTTTCCAAACAGATTTTATTTATAACATCACTACATTGGAGACTACACGTATTGAGACAGGAGGCGAGATTGAGCCCATCCGGTGTTCTTCCCTATCCTGCCAAAAAGCAGTCAGAAAAATCTCTACTTTACTCTTCTGATCTGGAGCAACATGTCTCTAGTTTTTTTTTTTTCTCCTTCTCATAGTTCTTGTAGACAGACCTGTTCCTACAGTTTGAATCTATTTCAGCTATTGACTTTTGGGTTTAAAAAAAAAATACAAATGAAAGTTGGCTTAGACCAGAATGATAAAGTCTTGGCCAGAAGGATGGTTGCTGGGTTTGGCCTTTGTTGAAGTACAGCTTCACAGAAATGGAAGTTGATAAATTATCAACATTAGGAGTTTGGAAGAAATTTATAGTATTTTAGAAACACTAACGAGAATTGTGAGCCTGTTTTCCTGTGAGCCTACAAGTTAGTGATAGAAAGAGAAATTAGAAAGTTTAGGCCAATTAATACTGCAATTCTAAATTAAATTAAAATAATAATATAGTTTACATATACTGTTTATCATCAATGAACATCTGAGCATATTAACTTTACAACTGACACATTTTGCAAATATGTAAATAAATGTAAAAGATATATTTAAAAGAAGTGTTGTCTCAAATATTTCCAAGACTGATGTTTCTAGTCTTCATAATATCCTATTCCTGCTAGGACATGCTAGGATGAATAAGGTGAAAAATTCATTTAAGTTTAACAAACCAACCTCTACACAAAAGTTACATGATTTCTGCTTGAGTGATCTTCTGACTCTGATTAAAGATAACGTAAGTTAATTGTTCCCTACGTTGTCAAGACAAATTATACCAGAGCAAGCAATTTCAACTTTTGACACTTGGAATCACTGACTTTTACAGTAGTAAAATTATAATAGTTGATGAATTCTGTTTGGATGCAGCCAGTTCTGGCATTGCTGAATATTCTCTGTGTACAACAGTGTTTGCCTTTATTATCATCTAAACTAACTCTGTTCATTTCTCTGAGCTGCAGTTGAAGTCTTCAAAAGAATTGTACTGTTAATCTCTGCCTAACCTAAATTTCATTGACTGTTCTAAAACATGTTCTACTGTCTTCTGCTGAAATGTATGAAAAAGGTCTCCTCAACAGTGGTCAAGCTACTCACTAGCTCAGTAAGAATTTTAAGTGTGAAGTCACCAGTGGAAATACCTGGATGAATTGTCTCAAGTTGTATATAAACTTGCCAAAAGCAAGATATTTCTATGAAATCTGAAGGAACAAAAATAAAAAACTACAGTACTCAGCATATCCTGTAAGCTTTAAAGCTTTTGGGTGAAAGGAAAAGCACAGTGTATACTGAACAAGATAGTGGGTTTATTCTTGTCCACAAATATCTAAACTGATTGTCAATGAATTATGTCTATGACAAAAAGATGCATGTTTCTCCCATTTTGTAAGCTGGAATTTAAGTGCTATGTGTTGAGACAAGACAAGACACAGTATTTTCTGATCTTGCCAGAGAAGAGAAACAAATAAATGTCAATTAGAAAACCAATATAAATCAGAGGTGTCACCCTTACTTGAAACATCAAGATACCGAATTCCATAGAGATCTGAGATACCAAGATATGAATGAACTATGGAGCTGAAATCTGGTGTTGGCCAGCATTACATTTGAGGCAATTATCTTCTAAAATATTTAGTAAGCTGGTGCTTCATAATTTAAAATATACTGGTTCTTTTGAATCAACCAAAAAGTGACTTTTTAATACACAAGAAAGAGACAGTGGACTTTATAGCCAACACAAAATTGGGCTTCAGGAAATGGTTGTTTTTTTGGTTTTTTTTTTTAAAGTTAGGCAACAAAATTAGATTTGAGTCAGGATTATGGAGAGGGCTGATTTATTGGCTGTTCTGACTGACAACATAAGTCTAATTCTATTACTGAGATATCTTTTTTATTTTGAAGGCAGAATGACTACCAACATGTGACAGAAGGCTTACTAATGAAATGTGTTGTGTCACCAATGTCAGTAACTGCTTATTATAATCTCTGAGATGTGTGATCATTTTGACTGTTTTAAAATTAATAACATGCTGTTTGTCAGTCTTGTTGACCCTCACTTAGCCTAAGAGATTCACTGGAATTTGCTCCTCTTGGATGAAATTAGGATTTCTTAATTAAGGAGACTTGGCATTATTAGTATCATGCAACTTTAAAATCTTATACCTTCAGATTCACAGAGCTAATTTAGGATATATGTGTACTTCATGGCATAAAATGAATGTGCAAATTGAATTCCTGCCCCTGTACATCTTATTGTAGACAAACTGGAGTAAAACAGAAAATCTCATGTGAAAGCTCACAGTTATACATACAACTTGGCTACTTACTTCAAGAAAATCTTCCATTTGGCCTAACTGTATCAAATAATATCTGCACATGGAGCAAAGACACCTAATGTGGCTTTTTAGGGAAAATTCAAGGAGATTAAATGTTTGTTAAAGAAGTGTAATGGCTGCAAGACATAAATGCAATAATAAAAATAATTTGATCTGGCTTTGGATTATATTCTCTTTTAAAAATGTCTAGCAGATGTGGATGCTATTACCTAGAATATGGATGACTTCTTGCTGCAAGATATTTATGCACAGAGTCCTCTAGAGAAAAGTTTGCCAGCTCCCACCATAACCCCCAAATGCATTGCTCAAATAAGCAGCATAAACCTAAGCAGGACATTTGTTGGTTTCAAATCTTTCTCTGGTGGTAGCTACTCAGAAATCACAGGGTTTAGGATCGTGTTCCAGTCTGTCTATGGAGTGTATGCTTAATATGCTTCACTGACTTGTTTAAAAATGAAGATTTTTTTATGCTGAGTGGCAAACTGTCATATACAACAGGTGATTTGGGGATGCTCCCTTTGCCCCCCCTGCCCACGCAGTCCCCAAGATGTCCCATGGGAGAGACACACAGAGACCACTGGAGAGGGTGCAGAGAGAGAGAGAGTTTATTCAACATGGTCCAGGGTATTTATAGGTCCAACAACCAATGGGGAAGGGCCTAACTAAGGGCCAATAAGGGGACTTTACCCAGCTCTACAAGAAAGGATTCCTGAATACTAAGGTAGGGAGATAAGAATTGTCCCAAGGGGTTTTGGGAAGAAGAAAGGTGACTCAGTGAGAAAAGACAAGGAATCCATGTTACAATACAGTGAAAACTTATACTGTAAGTTCACTCCCACAGTCATAAGCCAAAAAATGTGAGACGTTTTAATGGTGGTGTTAGCAAGAGACATATACTGTCATTGCATTGCAGTATAGCTGAACTCTTCAAGGAGACAAGAAAACCTTTCACCAGGTTGGGCCAAAATCACCCCAGTTAGTACTACTTTCACTATGGGATTTCAAACTGGTGTTTTCCATCTACAATTAGACCTGTATGATGAATGAACTAAAGGATCTGTTACAATTTGTATGCACTTGTTATTTTGAGAGATTTTGCACTTCTTTCTTTTCCAAGTAGAAACAATAGAATAACTCTTATTGGTTTGGCAATGTTTAGAAAAAAAATTTGTCAGCAGAATGCAGAGAAATATGCCACCTGTCAGATAAGAGCCTTTCAATTTCAAGAACATGTATATGTATATATAAATGTATTCTGATGCCCAGATTTGAGCAATGGCCTGTTTCTTTGGTTTCTTATGGGGAAAAAATAAAATAACTAAACAAACAAACAAAAAACCCAAAACAATAACAAAAAAAAAACAACAAAAACCAGAACCAAGCCGCATAACAATTTGCTGTGATACTTCTTGAGGAAGGAGTACTGAGTGAGACAGGATGTACCACTCCTGCTGAGACTAGCACACATCTATGTCAAGTAAATTTGGGTCAATCAATGTACTTTTTTCCAGAAATTCACTTCCTATCTCTGAAAACCTAACTTAAACTTGTCTTAACTCAAGCAGCTCATTCATACATAAGTATACTTATGCATTTATTACACAATTTTCTGAGTTTACTACATCATTAACATCTTATAAGTCACCAATCAGGAGATCATTTGAAAATTTAATGAAGATGATTTCTGCATGTAAAGGATACTGAACATCAGTTATCTTTTAGAAGAGATGCATCTATTTATTTTATGATAAGGAAAAGGCAGGTATAAAACATACCTATCTCATTTTAATTTTCATTTTCTTTGAAAATTGCTCCTTATATTCATGGAAAAATGAGCTTTTTAAGTGATGGAAAGTGGAGGAGGGGAAATTAATAACCAAATTTAAAAAAATATACTTCATCATGCATTATGCATTCTATTGAAGAAAAAAAAAGGTATAGATAGTCTAAATACATTTTATGGATGTGAATTCTCCTGTGTGAAAGCTGTAACATACAAAATTTTATATTCAAATGCAAACTATACTGAAGTCAATGGCACTGCAAGCAGAATTACAAGGACAATTAAAACATTAAACCATTAAAGCCATGGTGAAGCACAGACTACAAAAAAAGTTAATGGAAGTTCATTTTCTTGAGGATCATGAGACAAACCCTTAGGTCCAGTTAGTGGCTTTGCACTTAGAAAGGAGAAGGGTTTCTTGCTCAGCCATGTACCTACTGTGGTTTACAATGCCCCAGAGGAGGCTTAGGGGGACAGGTAGCAGGCAGTCATTACAAAGATTAATGGTGCTAACAACACCTTTTCTGCACTCTGATAGGGAAGGTGCCTTTGATGCCTTTTCTTCCTCTTCCAAAGAATAAAGTTTTGTTTTGCCCTCCATTCAGGTCAGCCACTAAGCCCCAGAGTGGGGCATCAAGTCTCTAAGGATCTACAGGGTCCCAAAGGACAGTGTTTTTTGCAAATTGATATCAGTATATTGGAGGTCATTACATGCATCTCAGACTGAGAGGATTCATGTAGGCCTTTTACTAAATCTCTTTGTGTTCCTGTAGTCATCTCTTTCCAGTTGTATTATGTTTCAGAAAGCAAAATCAAAGCAAAAGCCTGTAATATGCCCTCAGATTCTTTCAAGATAGTGAAAATCTTTGTCACCTAGTAATCTGAAGAGTAGTTATATATACGTGCTGTAACAATAGTCTTAAGTAGACTACAGAGACCACTCCTTTTTGGAGAGGCCACAGCTAAGAAATTTGAGCACCAGCTGGTAGTTTTTCACAAAACCCAGGTGTTTTCTCACAGTTCAGAATCCCTTGATCTCCCTTATAAACTTGCTACTGCTGCTATGCTATAATTTCCCATACATCTGTGAAAACACCGGCAGTATATGCTCAAGAGAGAAATATGCATTGGGAAGACTCCCAGCGGGTCCATCACTCTAATTTAGTGGCATTCTGACCTCACAAAAGGACATGAAAAAGTAATGTGGAATGGCTATACCTTCATTTTATAACCTGAGTGTTCGTGTAATTTAACACCACCTTGCTAGAGGTATTTGCTTACTTGCACAAGGAGAGACAGATAATTGTTACTTTTTCTTCCTCATCTCATTTTATTTCAGTTGATTTCTCTCAGATAGCCACCAGAAATTTACATTAAAGTGAATAGATCCTCTGGTCTATGTTCAGTTAAAACTCATATCCACTCTTACATGGTCATTTAAAAGTCCTGGACTGAAATTCAATATGAGATAAACACATACATCCAAACATACATGTTTTAGACTCATTTCCTCCAAATTTAACAAAATCTGGACACAATTGGTTTCAGTGAGACTACACATGGAACTATTGGACATATGGAACATATGGACTACCATTGGCAGCAGATGCAGGTACAGGGTATTTAAGAGCTTCTATGGCACTCTTCCTTAAGCTGTCTGACGTAATATCTTATACCTAGCAGGTTATTTAATGGGTGCAGGCTGTTGTGTGTAATGTCTGTTGTTGACTATCAGAGATAATCTGTAATACATATTTCCCTCAGGTTATATCTAAAAACGTAGTGTATTATTTTTAATCTCCCAAAATAAACTTAATGAAAATCATAATATAAAAAAAGCCTTGCATCATTTTTTTTTAAATAAATTCTAGAGCAAATTACTCATCTTGGTTTTAGAAAAAGACATGCCTGTTGAAAAAAAATAAAAAGGAACATTTTTGTGCATTTTCAAAATGATGTAAATGATTGAACCACTTAAGAACTGTAATTACAGTGAGAAACCTTTGAAGTACTTCATGCTGGTGCCTTTCAGTGCATCCCTTGAAATTTGTCTCATTTTTTTCCTATTACTAAAAGATCTCATTTGATAGTTTCTTGACCTTGATTTAGAAGACGGTAACTAATATACCATTTTTATATAAATTCCTCTGGTATTTGAAGAGTAAATTAAATGTGTAAATTAAATGTGTAAATGTGATTGCTCTTTTCCTAACCTTTTAAGAATTTCATATAGGAAAATAGGCTGTGGACTCTAATAGTGCTCTACAACTATTTAGCAATCAAAATGGGGATTAAAGCTGCACTTTAAAAAAATCCTCAAATGTAGGGGAAAAAATTTAGAAAATTGAGGACATATTTTACTTCATACTTACTTTTTTATCATCTATTACTAAGTGATTTGGGAAAAGAAAAAACAGAATTGGTAAAATTGAAAGTGTTTGTACTTCGTAGTCCCTATCACAGGACTGAGCTCAGAAGAAAGTGCCTTTGTCAGATTTTATCTGGTGATATTTATGTCACTCTACCCTGCAAAAAGAAAAATTCTAACTCTTGCCTTTCTCCTACAATTACTGGTATGACCAAACAGAATGTAATTATGATTGCTTCTTTCCTGTAAATTTTGATTAGAAAGAGATGTTTTCATTTTCTGATGACAGGGAAAAAAGTGGGCATTACCCAAGTACAAAAATAAAAAATTGTCTAAGAAAGCCAGAGTAGCTGAAGACAGTCAAATTCAGAGTTTGGCACCTTGTCACAAGCCATATGTATGTTGCAAGACCAAAGGAGAAGATTACAACTTGCTGACATGGCCATCTCAGCAACTACTAGACCACACAGTTTTGTTCACTTTTGTCTTATTTTCCTGTGTCCATTACCCTTTATATTGGAACGGTTGCCTTGAGAGTAGTCAATCATAATTTTCCCAGAGAATTGTCATATAGACAACAGCCAAGTACACTGATAATGGTAGTAAAGTTAATTTTATTTTACTCAATTTAGAAAAGCTGCCACACTAGATTAGACCATTTATCCATGTAATCTGGCAGCAAGCTTCTTGCAATGGGTAATGCCTGTTGTAAAAGATTGTTCTCATACTGCAAAAAGCCAAGTGTGAATTACCATATTCACATGAGAAACAATTCCCTCATTACCAGTACAATGATTACCCTCTGCCTAAAAGAATGAGATTTTAATATCTTTGGCACAAACTCAGTAGTTCTTCATTAAGGAAAACTAACTCATAATTAGTGTTTGACCTAACAATCAGCCAAAACAAATTTCGTTGCGTGGAAGTATGAAAGTAAAAGCTGTGCTAATAGGAGAAACATCTCTAGTTACAAAGCTAGTTTCTGAGGTATATCAACTGGCACCTACCAGGCTTTTACTAACCTTTAGCTCAGAAAAAGCAAGTGTGTGGAATTATACCATTCTATTTGAAAAAGGTTGCAAGAAAGAATTCCCTGAGATGCACAGAATATATTCCCCTGAGTAAAGAAATTTCATATTTTACTGTTTTGAAGGAAAACTTAGTTCTCCTAGGTTAGCCATAAAATGGAAACCGGACTGGCAAATTTCTTATGGAAAATAGCCAGAACACTGGCCTTTTAAGCTGAGTGGGCACTGCCACTCTCACTGAAGGTAAGCAATTACCAAAGAAAGCTTTCTGCCACCAGCTGCCCTTTTAACTTCCACTGCTATCCTTCTCACCACATGCTTCTGGCATTCCTGTTTTTGCTTCCCAGCAGAGGTAGTGAAAGAGGTGGATGATGGTGATGTGAAGAGTTAAATAGAAACATGGGTGACGAGACCCTATGTAGTGATTTCACCCACAACATCCAAAGAGCTGGAAGTTGGTAGGTTCAGAAGAACTGGAAAAGTACTATGTTATATGACTTTTAATAAGGAACATGGGGTTTGAACTTGCAACACAAACCCCCCACATGATGTGGTATGGCTAGAAACTACTATGGAAAGACAATCCAGAGAGGATGTTGTAAGGGATATTTTGGAGAAAATTAAACACCCTATAAAGAAATAGTAAATCTCATAATCAAGCTTTTTATTATTTTTGCAGCCTTATACTATCTGAATAGGGAAACAAACAGTATTGAAAGGAAAAATTGGTTTAGAAATCCTATCACTGCATTTATGTTTCTGAGTCACCATTAAAATATGTTTAACCTATACAATAAAAATTATACCATAAAAAAATATTAAAAATTTTATCATCTATTTTCTGGACAAAATAAACCCTAACCAAAATATCCTAAGCTATGTAAAAAAAATGTAATAATCATTAAAGCATAGTAGTTTGCTTTATACTAATGAGGATATCTGCTCTCAGTTAATCTATTTCATGTAATGTCAAAAATATTCTTATAAAAATATTGTCTAAGTTCTAAAATCACTTTCTTTCTGAATTTGCATACTGAAAATTTGCACACTAAAATTCCTGTAGCATGGGACTTGATGTAAAATTTGGTTAGAACATATCAAAAGCATTGTACTTCTGTAACAGTTGCTGTCAACTTTTTTAAATTACAAAGTTTGTGAGCATATATATATGGCTTTGCTTGGCAGGTTCATCCTCTTGTAATGATCTTAAGGACACAATATGATCTTTCTGCATAGTTATCAATATATTTCAAATTCCTCTTTGACTTTCCTCCAAACCTTCCTAATTATATTTCTCCTTATTAAAGTACTGCCTCATGGTTCTTATGCATTTAGAGAGTTAATCTTTACTGCTTCAAATTTTCCAGCGGAGTGCAATACTTAAAGTAATGTATATAATCTCAACACTCATTTATTTTAAAGAATTTTATTAGTGCAACTGAACTTTTGAACTCAGATGTTGATTACTTGGGAATTCTTTACTGATGTAAATTGGCTTTATAATATACTGATGTAATTTGGCTTTATAAAAAACTACCAGCTTGCATAGTAAAGAATTCCTGTAAAAGTCCAACAAGTTAGTTTTAAGACAAAAAATTGCATAAAAAACTAAGATGTCAGACCCATAATTTAACAAGCTATGTGCTGTCTACTATTTTCTTTGTTTTCTGTTCTACTAATACATTTTAGTTCTTTTTGTAGTTCTATTCGGACAGCTCGCTTCTCATTTCTGTGCTTGCCCACTCAGAATGACACTTTTTGGTAAACTGGCAATTTAAACTCCATTATTATTCTGCATTAAACTGCTACAGAATGTCAGTCAGATATTGCAATTTTTTCAGTCCAGCTGTGCTCAACTACAAGTAGATATGAAGTAATTGACCTTATTGTTCACCGAATTGTACAATGCTTTGCTACCTACTGTTTTGTGCCACTCACTTCACTTCATGTGTCTTCACAAGTCATGACCTTTATGGTTGATATTACTCTCCAACATAGACAAAAAAACACTTACAAAAATCAAACATTAACCACGACCAGCATAACGTTTTGGCAACAAAGAGGCCAAGCAAACCTTAGATTAGATTAGATTTTTTCTAACAGGGCAAAAGAGAAACAAAATTGCTTTCATGAAGATAAAGAACTGAAAAATCTCCAGTGGATGAGTTAATCTTTGCTATTCTCTCAGAAACATATGGTGGTTTATTTTGCAGTTGGGATAACTAGGTATAATGAATGTACTACTCAGAATAATTAAAAATATGGGGGAAAAAAGAAAAGGGAGGAAAATAGCTGTAGAAGCAGTTCAACTGGTTAAACTCTATAGATTTTATCTGGATTTAGGGAATTGCTAATCCCTTTCAATAGCAGAGATTGCTAAATATCCAGTTTATTAAATAAAGCCTACCTCTAAGATATGCATTTTGTTTCACTTCTGACACAAGGAACAATTCCAGGAGCTAGAATGGAAACATATATGTGCTCTTCTTTAATTTCCTGACTGCAATAACATGACACAAGATATCAGCAAGTAATCATTCTGAAGACACAAGTGCAATTTTGAAAACATATTTGAACGGACTTTGTATTGATTGTATCCCTACACAGCCCAGAAGCTGTGAGGGAGTGAGAAAAATGTGAAAACCAAGGTGAGAAAAGATGCAGACAGGGAGGAGCTGCTCCACACACAGAAACAGATTCTATTGCTGCCCATGGAGGAAACCACACTAGAGCAGGTGGATGACACCAAACTGGTAGAAGTGGCTGGTGCACCAGAGGGTTGTGCTGCTATCCAGAGGGACTTCAACAGGCTGAGGAAATGGCTGCAGGAAACTCATGAAATTCAATAAAGGGAAATACAAAGTTCTGCATTTGTAGAAAAACAATCCTATACACCAGTACATGCTGAGAGCTGACTGGCTAGAAAAGAGTTTGGCAGAAAAGCACCCAAGGGTACCAGTGAATACCAAGTTCAACATGAACCAGTAATACTCCCCTGTGTCAAAGAAAACCAGTGGTATGCCAGGATGCATTAGGCAAAGTACTGCCAGCAGGTTGAGGGAGGTTACATACCTAGAGTACTGTGTCCAGTCCTAGAATAAAATTAATAGAATAGAACAGAGAAGAATAGAGTGTTTCTGTTGGAAGGGACCTGTGACAAACCTCTACTCCAACTGCCTGACAACTAAGCCAGGGCTCACCAAAAGTTAAAGTTTGTTGCTTAGTGCATTGTCCAAATGCTTCTCAAGCACCAACAGATTTGGGGCATGGACCACCTCTCTAGGAAGTCTCATTCAGTGTTTGACCAAGAAATGTTTCCTAATGTCCTCCACTGGCACAGCTTTGAACCATTCTCACATGTTATATCACTGGATACCAAAGAGATTGTCAAAGATTGTCATCTCCCTCTCTACATCCCCTCCAGAGAATGCAGCAGAGTACAGTGAGGTTGCCCCTCAGCCTCCTTTTCTCCCAAACTAGTCAAACTCAAAGTTCTCAGGTGCTCCTTACAGGATATGCCTTCAAGCCCTTTCAACAGCTTTTTTGCCCTTCTCTGGACACATTTGAGGACCTTCACATCCTTCTCAAACTGTGACACCCAGAACAGCACACAATGCTCAAGGTGAGGATGCACCATCACTCCTATATGCACCATCACTATCACTGTAGAGTGATATAATCACCTCTTTTTCCCAACTGGTCAGGCAGTGTTAGGTGCACCCCAGGATACAGTTTGATGTCTGGGCTGCCAGTGTCCACTGCTGACTCATATCGACCAGCACCCCATATCCCTTCCTTAAATAAGCCTAATTTGCTTATTTTATCACAATAGTTTTATAGAGCTTTTTCTTAAAAAACCACACATTGCGTGATAATAAAAAGGAAATTGTCTTATTTTAAAACTTTTTAAAATCAGTTTAGTTCATTACCTTTATAAAACAAACAAATAAATGAAAAACTACAAAAAATACTTAAATACTTTTCTTGAAGTGGATATGATTTGTTATTGCCCTTTTCTTGTATGCTCCAGTTAATTCTATTGCATGACAGATTCCAGATAAAGCCTTAATTCTTCATGGCCCATGATGTGTTGAAAGACCTATCTTATATAGAGTATTCTAGGCACATACATCATACTTCATTTAAAGAAGCTTAAGGAAAAGTCAAATCACATAATTAGCTGATTTTTCTTTTTTATTTAAATAGGAAAAACACCTGAAAAATAATAAAATGTTTCTTTGGCATTATGGCTTGCTACAAGAAAAATGAAAGAGGAATTCCTAAAATCCCTTGGAAAAAACCCAAAAAAAACAAAAACCAGAACACAAAGCAAAAAATAAGACAAAAAAATCCCAAGAGAGGTAGGTAAAATAGAGCAGAACTAGCCATGCTGGATTTCCTACTCATTATAAGTTTTATATGAGAACCTGAACTATCCACATGTGCTTTTAGAAGGATAGCCTGAAGCATATTTCCACTGGAAGGAGGTAAAGGTACTCTATTCTGATGTTGAAGGTTATTCTTTCTTCACAGACTATCAAATTTCAATACTCAAAAGGCAAAATTCAATGCACAGAACATTTCACCTGACATGGGACTAATAATGAGAAAGAGCAAGGCAGATAATTAAGTTGTTCCTGTTCAAAATACCTCTTGCATGTGTTCTCAAGGAAAGACCATCCATTTCTCAGTCCATACTTAGGCTACATTTCTATGCAGAAATATTTCAAAATGTCTAGGGCTCTGGAATACCTTTTGAAAATGGAAGAGCTTGGTTCAATTTATTTCTGGAGCTCTGGTCTATAATTCTGTGCATCTAAATTTAAAACTTAGTAGGAATTAGTAGTTTTCTTAGTATAAGAAATCCTTAGCTTCTTATTGTTCTTATTGGACACTAGTCAAAATTTCTTTACTCTTTTTTTAAAAATCAGTGAATTTAAAAATATGTTTTCTGTGCAAGCACCAGTTTTATGAGACACTTTTACTAATTCATCTAGATTTGTTCCTCACATCAATATGAAATGCAGTGGCTTCATTTTACTTCTCTCCTTGAGGGTCCTAAAGGCTCTTAAACCCACATTACTAACTAGAACTTCAGAGCAAACTGCAGAGACATAGCTAGTTACTGCTCTTCCAAACATAATGTAGTTTCAAAAGTGTCTATGACATGACATGATTTATGAGATCAGCAAATAGCTTTCTGTTACTAGCACATTTCTGTTAATAAATCTACACTTTTTATATAACAGGGGCACACTGGCACCTGGCCAATCAAAAGTATTTAAGAGGTCAAACATAAATTCAGTCTCAGGATATCACAATGAACAGTCTCCTTCCTATTTTTAAAGTTCTGTCACAATAAATCCTTTATATCCAAAAAAATCAATGGGATAATTGTCACTAATTTCTGAAAACCTGCATCTGGAACACCTAGGAGTCATTATGAAAATATAGAAGAGAATACATTTAGCTAGATATTTTCTAAATGAAAATATGAATAAATACAATAGGACTTTATATTTCTGATGCTGAGAAATGCCTTCAACTAAAAAAAGACTGCTTTTGAATGGTTCCTTATTAGTACTAATATAAGTTTAAAAGATCATCATCCACCAGACTGTCAAGAGTTAATAGAAAATTTTCATATTTTCCAACAGCAACAACAACTAAAAAAAAAAATCCTAATATAAACTAAGATACCTTAATGTTTTACTTAGTGAAGTGAGCCAGTATAAACTTCATCTTAAAATTGTTTTGACTTGTTGCGACATGTTCTTCCTTTTCAAGAAATACAGGAGTGTTGCCTCACAGGAAGCAAGAAGTCTAGAAAAGGCAGACAGTGGTGGTTCTGACTAACCACCAACTCTTTATGCTGTTACCCTTTTTTCTTAATTTAATGGAAGGAGGATTGCTTACCTCAAAGAATGTGTCATTTGCCTTGCTTAATAAATGTTAATAAAATGCTTAGAGTCTCAGAGAAGTTCTATTTAAATGCCAAATATTATGATAAATAGCATTCTTCATTTTATACAGAACATTATATTCAAAAACTCATTTCTCTATAGTGCACTGGCTCATTCAATTTCTAGACTAATAGCATTCTATATGAAATTCATAAGTGTTCCACAGAATAAAACAACACATTCTTCTTTTCTTTTCAAAATATATCACACATTTTTACAATAATTTTGACAGGACTCATAGGGTTATAAACATAACACACTTGACCATCTCCCTTTTATCATTTACCACATGGCAGATTTATCTGCTCTGAATAAACAAATCTGACATTGTCAAAAAATGCAGACACAAAAACAAATTAGCCTGAAGTAAAATGCTGCATAAAATAACAATCTGGCTTCAGAATGATCCTAATCTTTAAAAATAAGGTATTAATTAAATAAAAAGTAATGGCATCTTAACAAAATCTGCACTGGTTTAAAAGGACAACACTAAAACTGGCTGCTAGCAATAGTCACATGGTGTCCATCATGTGCAGTATATGAAGTATATGGCTTCACAGAAGCATCAAGTGCCTCCTCATATCATTTCTATGGCATTTTATTTGCAATGTTTTAAAATCTGTTGAAGCCTTATACTTTAAACTTGTCAATGGGAAAAGTATCAAAAATCACTTTTCAGATTCCCAGGTTTATCTGTTTTATGTGGACCTGAAAGCTTTGGTAGTATTTTAGTCTGGGTTTCTGAATGATGATCTAGTGAAAAAAAAAAAAAAAAAAAAAAAAAAAAAAAACCAAACAAAAAAAAAAAAAAAAAAAAAAAAAAAAAAAAAAAAAA
>VWZF01003276.1:595395-703481 GCA_013396755.1 Sclerurus mexicanus
AAAAAAAAAACAACAACAAACAAACAAAACAAAAAAGTGAAAAGGCTAATACATTTTTGTGATAGGTTATCTTTGAGAACATTTTCGTTCCTTGGCTGCCATTTCTGAAAACTTGACTTTACAAAATCCCTGGAGATAATCCTGTCTCTGGGAAGGATTCAGTGAGATCTGAATGTATGTTTTTCAGTATGTTTTACAATTAATTTCCTATGAATTATTTCCTTATACAAAACATGCTTTTATTGTGTCAATATAGATGTCTGTTTTGTTTATTTATACACACATGTTTTTTAGACTTAGTACTCAGACTGGAAGTCATTGGAAAGCAGTGTGAGCACCTTATTCCAGTAAGGAACTAAAGATCAAGGCTCATTCAGAACCCTCTTAGTTCCTTTGCACCCAAATCATGGAACTTGGTTTCAAAACTTGTGTATGCATGTGCCAGGGTGTGCAGAGAACAGGAGACATAGAAATGCATGCACATCTCATTTATATTAAAAGTAAGCTTTTTGGTCTTTGAATATATATTTTCCTTTCAGCAATTACTAAGCCTGAGTATTTAGAGTCCACATGAAGTAAAGATTAAAAACCAAATTCAACTCGAAGTAGAAAAGACATTGTAATGACAAATACATTAACAGATGATTATGCTCATTATATGCTCAGAATGTTATTGTACTTGCCAAAAATCCTTTCTGAAGACACCAAAGTCATGGAACAGAAACACAAAACTATGAGTAAAGAAAGAGGATTGCTACTATGAGAATATCTGACTGTGAAAGCACTGTTATTCCCAAGACAACAGAATTGGGCATAACAAGAGAGCAGTAAGTACATTATAGGATAATTATGATTTCCAAACAAAACCTATGCAATTTTTTTCTTGAAAACTATTCTTGTCCATATTCATTTCTGAGTTGTAAGACAACACAATACCCTTCTGAAAAAGATGTTTTACCTGCTTGAGAATATAATTGGATTCCACTAGTAAATAAGGAAGAAGGGAACACTTTTTCAGCACTTTAAAACACTCTTTAACAGTGTTGCAAGTGAACACTGAGGATCATAGCTGTTTCCTAAAAGGAAAAGACATATGAGGCAGAGTAAAGTAACTGCTGAATTACTCCTGGAAAGCAGTTAATTCTGGCAGCTTAGAGAGGAGGAATACAAAGAAGTGAAACAGAAGTTAAAGTGCTACTGTGAGAAATATTTCCTCTATAAGTCATCTCACTAATCACAGATGCACTGAAACCTTTCTGCTATTCGTCTCCTCTAAAGCATGAAATGTTGAGTCAGAATTTTTGAACAAATTTGAAGCAGAGGGCCTTTTTCCCAGCACAAGTATTCAATCCTTCTTTAGTAAATACTATCTGGTATTCTCAGTCTCCTGCATTATCCAATGTACTAACCAGCATGACTTCTGTGAGTCAGCCTGGATGCTACTTCTATCCCATTTGCGTGAAGAAGGGGTAGGAAGGCAAGGTTTGTAAATAGTCATCTTTCATCAGCATAAATTATATACATTTTTCTGTGGAAAAGATCAGTTTCTGTGTAATCAAGGCTGTCTCCAGTCATAACCCTATAGCCCCCTAACATACTATTAACACTGGAACATTTATACCCTCAGGACTGGCATTTCTTCTGTCTAAACTTCACCTGAGCTGCATGATTTAGCAGTAAACACTTTTTTTTATTATTATTTTTTTTAATAATGGGTCAAGTGGCTGCAGTTAATCTATTTTGTTTAGTTTATATGACAGTTCCACAACAGTTTTTTGGATTAATATAATGTGCTATGTTGAGAGATATAGGCCTGGTATGACACTTGAGACCTTGGGAAAGGGAGACACAGGATGTGGCACAGAGGTGCACAGGCACAGGATGATAAGAGGTCACTGTCAACATCATGGCTGTAAACACTGACCCATAGTCAGTTAATGACTTGCAAACCATAAGCTGGACAAAACTGATTTTTAGATTAACTAGAAGAAAAAGAAAGTGGTCTAGCATAGAGGCTAAAGCAATAGTCCAAACAACCAAAGATGTTTTCAACAGAAGCATAAAAATGAACTCCCAAAACAAACTCTAAAGAAACAGTAATTTATTGGATTACGGTTTCCTCCTATATAAAAATCTTCTACTGAAAAAATCTTCACTATAAAATCAACCACTGGAAAAAAACCTGTTATAGCAACCAAGACAGGGATGAGTAATAGTTACATTGAATGTGTAAGTACATTTTTGAGAATATTTTCATGTTTTTTAATGATTCTGTAGTCAGTTCAGTACAGTTTAAAATATGTAAAATCTGTTCTACAATCACTAGTGTTCTCATCTTGAAACAGTATTTTCCTGACTCAGGCAGAGGGAGGATCAGAATTGTTCTAGCAATTAGACTGAATGATTAATATGCCTTATGCAACAATGCATTCATCCATCTACTTATGTAGTCATAAAACATTAGTAGACCTATTGCAATAGGAATTGTCATATTTTAGAACCCACATTAGAGGGCACAATAAATAAAATTGATGTTTTTGCTGCTACTACAGAAATTAGTCTGTTTCCAGAAAGACATTTTGAAATATTCCTTCTCTGAAAAGACTAGATGATGAAAAAGAAATGTTTCAGCTTTGTCTAACAACTTTGGAAGGAGTTCCTGAAGGCTAACACAAGTACAAAGTTTTAAAAATGGGAGAATAGAAGGATTATAGCGTATACGTGAAAAAGAAACAGAAGAGCATGCTTCAAGCAAAAAACATTAGCAGAATATGAAGGTTATACTCCCATCTGATTCTGCATGTTAGTGTTATGCAGAATTATAATATTTTTATATGTTTTTATTTCACTTTGAGGAGAATGATGATGAGCTGAGTTTTTGTTTATGGTCTGGTTATTACTTCTGGAGGCACTGAATGTTGATGACAGACTTGCCTAGGGAGCTACCAGTATTTAGCATGTTGTTTTCTTAGGATTTTGTTTGATATGCATATAGGAAAGGTCTGAGTTTTCAACATACTTTAAAGAGCTCAAATTTGTATCTATATTAGATATATTTGCAAAAGTATCACAGAAAACAAACTTAATACAAAAAGGAAGGATAAAATGTTCCACAGAGATTTGTATGTAGGGGCTAGAAGGAATATGCACATGCCTGTCCTTACCTCCCCAAAATAAAAGATTGGGAAGGGGATAATGCACTTTTCAATGGTGATTACTGATTAGGAACTGGACCTCAGATGCCTCTCTGCTTCATTCCAAATGATAATGCATCTTTTCTGTCTAAAGAACTCCACTCCACATGAGAAAAAGACACATGGCTACCTTGGATGAGAAAACAAAACAAATATGACTCCCACCTTAAAACTCATTACACTATGAACATTAAAATTACCCAATGTATAGTCTTTAAAATATATTTTTTCTGACTACCAGAGAAGTAGCATGAGCTCCAGGTCAGACATTAACAACTCAAAACTATATTAAAAATAGAATCTACTGAAGAACAATAGACAACATGACAGATCATATAATGTTATTGTTTTACATTAAATATCAAAGCATCCATAAATATAGAGACACAGTCAGACACTTTTGCCCCCATTTGTCTGAATACATCTCAGTAATAGGATAAAAGTGACAACAGAAACACTACTTCACTTGATATGTTAAAAATGTTCAAGTGTTTTAAGTGCACCTTTTCCAGAAATACTATGTTATTAAGTGGTGTGTATTTAATACAGTTGTCTTGCTCTGTGAAAAAGTTTTAAAAAATCAACTGGTTGAATTCTGCTTGTTTTTCATCACTGGTAGAAAGGCTCAAAACACAGTATTTTAAAAGGCCTAAGAGTAGGATTTTACACTGGAGAAAGACCTAAGGCATATAAGAGCATCAAATCCCTCCTGTTCATCAGTCAAAATACTTTACATGAGAAAAAATCTCAAGCAAAACCCATAACAAAACCCAAGCAAACAATAAATCCCCAGAAAAGGTAAGGCAGAGGGATGACAGTCCTACCATTATTTGTTGCAACAAATAAAACAGCAAACAAAATACTCTTGAATTAAAACTTAAAAATCCACAATGTATTTCAACCCCTAACTGTAGTAATCCGGCAAAGTCCTCCTATGCCCATAATTATAATTAAATTTTAATTAATATACCATACATAAATAGAGAGTTTCACCCAATTCCTTAAATTCTAGCTTCTAAGGCAAGTTACTATTTTACTCAAAGTATTGATACCTCATATAGTTTATTCACAAATGGAAAGATAAACAAACATGAGGTTTATTCTTTCTCAAAAATCATAAGAATTCTGACTGGAACAGTCAGATTACATTTGCTGCAAAGATTGCAGATCTCTAGCAGTGTGACAAGACATGACTGCTAAAGTATCTTTAGCTGGCAGGTGGCCCTGTCCATGGCAGGGAGGTTGGAACTTGTTGGAGTCTTTAAGGTCCCTTCCAGCACAAACCATTTTGTGATTTTGTTTGTCACATTTTTAATTATCTCCAGTACTCTTAGATGAAAAAAAACAAACCACAAAACAACTGGATTTTCTGCCTCAAATTGTTTGCTATGCTTTAACATTGGTGTTCTCCTGTAATCAAGACAGTTTTGACATAGTTGCATAAAAACAAAATTTGCGTTAAAATATAATTTGGATATGTCTACTTGGCTTATTTACATTTTTTTCCAGTTAAAGATAAATATTTCTATGTAGTCAAAATGTTTTGTTCTAGATTTACCGTAATCTTACGTGCAGTAATGTGCAATCTGGAAATAATTTGTCTAATTATTTAAATTCCAGCAGTTTCTTCCTTGTGTGAGTTTGTTTAGATTTTGTCAGACACCACACATCTGATTTTGTCTTTTAGTACATTATCTTGGTCCTAAATGTGAATGGCCTTTTTTTTTACTGATTACGTAAAAAAATGTGAAAATATCAATTTTATGGAAAATTTCAACATTTAAAAATTTTCAATATCTTCAGGGGAGTGCATTAGAAAAACATTCTGTGAATGGATGAAATTAAAGCAAATATTATTTCCAATGGAAATTACAATTCACGTGTTCATTGCTGTTGCCATAATAAAAAGGTGTAAAAATAAAGGAAAATATGTTATAAATTCCTTTTAGTAGGCACACTTACCTCACTTTTATCAGTGACCTCACCAAAATCAGTTTTATTTCTGGCCAAGAATCTGACTGCCACAAAATATTTAAGAACTTTTCTGATGAGGTCTATTAGAGTAACAGTATGTCCCTGAAAGTAAACTGGCATGCACTAGATAAATGGTCTGTATTTAAAATGACCGATTTCCCATTTCACTTCAGTTTGTGAACAAGATTTTCTGGCAAAATAAACAAAATAGTGTCACACTTTGAAAGCGGGTGGAAACAGAGATCACGTACTGTCTGGTATAAAGGAAACTTGAGTCTCCCAGGACTCAGAGCAGCTGAAGCCCTCCAGCCTCCAAGCACAAGCTACCACCAGTGTGGCCATGTGTCTCATTTCGGAAAGTTGGTGGGTGCTGGCTAAAGAGATATTCTTATTTCTTGATACCAATAAAGCTAATTAATGTGGTGATGAAAAATATATTACCTAATTTCTAAGCTTACCGACTTTTTACTTATGCATAGTTGTCAGCCAAGTTCAACTTACTTATAAAAGAGGCATTAATAAAATTATGCACTACAAAAGTGGTTTTGTTTCATCAGCAGATAAAATGGCATCAACTACTTTCTTTAAAAAGAAGGCAAATCAAAATTACTTAGAGGGTTATTTGAGTAAAAGTGTACTTTATTATGAATATTTC
Source organism: Sclerurus mexicanus (assembly GCA_013396755.1). Lineage (NCBI taxonomy): Eukaryota > Metazoa > Chordata > Aves > Passeriformes > Furnariidae > Sclerurus > Sclerurus mexicanus. Next base: position 601,219 of record VWZF01003276.1, read on the forward strand.
AGCATGTGATATCTAAATCACTGAAGAAAATCCTACACTGTAAGTTAACTCAGGGGATATTGGAAAGGTTAAAACCTAGATAAGTAATGAATGAGTGAAGGAAAAAAGGAAAACTTTTTCTTGCTAAGGTAAGGTATTATATCATGACAGATTTTTCATAGAATAGATTTATTGATGTCTTCAAGCAAAATTTTTCTAAGGAGCTTATTCATTAGAGGAGAAAAATGAATTTGTGCTGTAATAACCTGCTGTTTCTACAGTTAATTGATTTTTCTTAGTCAGCAATTTCTTTGGGTGTCTACAACTGAAAAGTAACTGCATTATTTCTTCTCTTTCTCCAAGTATTCCTTCTCCTTAGCAACCTGTTCCACCACAAAAATGTTGCAGTAGAGTTTTGAAAGTAAATATAGAATCATTCTGCATGGTTCATAATTTCCAGGTTCATGTCATTGAACAAAGTTGTGGTTTTAATAAATTAGATCTCAAAACAGAAAAGAATATTTGTCCAAAGCAGTATCATGTTAAAGTTGAGGGTAAAATTTTGATAATTTTGAAAAGTTCAGAATGATATAAGTCTTGTTGTAAAAGAGTTGTGGTTAATAATTGCAAAAATAATCTCAAATAGCATCTGTGTCCTAATTTAAATTATTTTTCACATCACATATTTTGAAGTAAGGAGCATTTTAAAATCATTAAATATTAGTGATTTCCACCACCAAAGTTTAATAAGTTTATTTAAATATGATTAGACATTTTATTACGTCATTGGTCATCAGAAAAACACAAAAATACAGAAACATATGCAAATTGAAATTCACCAATGGAGCTCCTATGAATAAACCATAATTTTATTTTATAATTATTATATTAACATTCACATATTATTCTAAATAACATTTTATTTTTATTTCTCTCATATACATGGAACTGTAACACTCCTAAATCCAGTACAGGGCCAAATATTGTCAAAACACAACAAAATACTATTTGAACTAATATAAAGGGTAGCAAAAAGAAGAAAAACAATAAAAACAAGGAGCTACTAATATAGTCAAGAGATCTCAATAACATGTCTGACCAGCAGCACAGGGTTTGTAATGGTAAGCCCTGGAAAGACTCTCTCAGTAGTTTTACTGGAGAATACAGCATGTATGAGGAAAGAAGGCAGCAGCACTTACCAGATTACACCACACATGTGCAGCTGCTGGAGCGCTGTATGTGCCTGACACACTGACAGACAACCCTCAATCTTTTATTGACTGCTGAGCACTGAGGAGAAGAATAGAGAAACAAAGCTGTAATACTTGAATTATTGGCAACAGCATAGCCAGCATCTAAGCAACTAGCAAAACAAACTATCAAGCCTCTCCCTCAAGGATGACATGTGAAATTTGGTTGTCTTAAAGTCCTTTGTTTTATTGGGGTTCCTCAGTGCCCAGCATGTCAAACGAATGCACAACTTGCAAAGAAATTAAAGGATGGCTAAAAAGAACCTTTAACTTGCTTTTACAGTTCATTTATTATATATGTCATACTTGTTTTTAAAGCAAACAAGTAACATTCCTAGACTACAAAACCTTGGGTATATACAACAATGCTTTCTGATTCTAAGAATGTGATCCTCTTCTCAGAAGTCACAATAGGGACACTCATTTCTATAGAAAGCTGCTCACCTCTGATCCAACATAGGAAAAATACTGGATTTACAGTAGAGTAAAACCCCATCATCTTAGCACCTCTTGTTTCAGATGAAGTATTTTGAACTTATCCATCTTGGAAAGAAATTCAAGTCACAGCCTAACCAAAATTTGACCCCAGAAAAGATAAGATTAGGGATAGATTTTTAAATTAAAATAAAATTAAAATAAGTGTAAATACTATATTTATTTCAAATATAGTACAGTAAAGATCCTAGTGATGAAAATTATGAACAGAAAACTACAGTGTTCAGTAGTCACGCTTTCAGGAGATTTATTGATCTATGCTGGACATCTCTGTACCGCTAAGTTCAGACCCATATGTTTAAGAGCAGAGACATTTTACTTGCTGGGTCTATTTCAGAGTTTTAGATTGATCTTTTAGCCATGCTCATAGTTTCTTCCCATCAGGTACATGACACAATTCAAGTAGCTGTAATCCTTGAAACATGTCTTTCAGCTGTAGACATGCTCCAAGAACTTTCTCAGTGATTTTGTTTTCTCGTCTGACTGGCCTAAGGTTACCTTACTCCAGCCTTCCATCTGTTTGTTAACATCTCCTTTCCCTTTGTTCCCCTTTCTCTGTCTTGCAATATAGATGTTGATCATTAGCCTGGTTGTTGGCCTGGCTCCCAGCCTAGCCTTTTGGCTCAGCATTTTACCACATTTCTTTCCAAGTTTAGTGTCCTCTCAGTTTCCCAGTTTTTGTCTGCCTTACCTTAAACAGTATATATTTTCTGTTATCTGCCAACCCTAGCTCTTATTCACTGTCTCACCTACCTGGTACAGATCCATCTATATGTTTATTCCATAATATGAGACTGCATAGAGGCAGAGGCCCTATATCATTGTGTTAGATGGGGGTCGCTAGTTTCTTGAACTCAGACAGTTTAGTGCTGTGACCTGGCAGGCTGTTTCAGTGCTCAATCTCTCTCTGGGTGAAGAACCCTTTTCTACATCTATCTGAAACCTCCTCTGACACAACTTCAAGCCATTCCCTTGTCCTGTCACTGGTCATCACAGAGAAGAGATCAATGCCTTCCCCTCCTCTTCCCCTCACAAGGAAGTTGAAGACTGCAGGGAGTTTCCCCTCAGTCTACTCTTGTCCAAGCTGAACTGACCAAGTGACTCAGCCACACCTCATACAGCTTCCCTCAAGGCCTTTCACCATCTTTGTTGTCCTCCTTTGGATGCTCTGTAATGGCTTAATGTCTTTCTTATATTGCAGTGACCAAACCTGCACACAATAGTTATGATATCAGAGTTTTGAGATGTAACAGAACAAGTACTAGTAGAGCTTGCAACAAAATGTACCTTGGATACTTATGCATAGCTAAGCCAAGAAATTTAAAGAAACAAGCCAAGCAAAGTAAAGAAATAATAAAGAAAGGAACTGAAGCAGCCAAGCATGTAGCACTAAGTTGTTGTATAACCCAGTGCATTGTCTTAAAGAAGTTCATAAAGCGGTCACTCAGAACTTGGGGGGCTCCATACAAGAAGTGACAGCCAGAGATCCTCCATGAAGCCCCTCAGAGACCTTATAAGGATATGTATATATGCTAATAATCATCAGGAAATGTCAAGAATATGTAACAGGAATGTGGGGGATGAAAATGAATAATCATGTAATGGAAACACATAAGCTGTAACTGAGATGTCATGGTGTGCACTTTGGTGAAATGATTAGTAGTGCACCCAGTGCTGAATAAAGAATGCCTGCCTGCTGAAACTCTCAAGCTGAGTCTTAGAAGTTTCTTTTAAATGCCGATTTTGGGCAACAGTTGTTTATTTGTTTAGTTATGCTACAAATTACACAAATGCAGAGGAATCCAAAGAAAAGAATAATTTAGAAGATGTAACACGAAAGTATCCAGTCATCATGATCCCTGGTTATAATGAAAACACAGATGGAAATAGGGAAGAAAAACTATTTCAATGTATTATATTGTAGGGATCCTGTAAAGATCACCAAGAAGATGAGTACTTAGAGTCCTAGTGTACTGTATATGATAGGACTGCCCTATCAAACACAATGAAGTTGATGGTTTCATTAATTTACAATGTTTTGCTAATGGTGCAACACACCACATCACTATACTGTATGTAGCATTGTTAGGAATGCTTAGGCAGAAAACACAGGAGTCATGTGTCACTGAGTGTAGATTGTTTATAGATGCAAGACATTATACAGTGAAATATTAAGGTCTCAAAGTGTGATTTTGAGTTTGTACCATTCTTCTACCTGATGTAAATCAACTGTTTACCTCTCGCTCAGCAGATACCAATTTTATATCCTTCTATGTAGATCATTCACTTCAGATGGTGAAGAACATCCAGCTTTGAATTGAGTGCACAAATCCTCATGCATTGTATAGCTTTTCATCATATAGCTTTCCAATGGGTGCCTCATACAACAAGCTATTGTTTGCTCTCATCAGGGTCCAGAAATATCACCTCAGCAACATTTCTATGGGAAGAAGACATATGAAAGATGCAATTTTTCTTCACTTGTTTCTTCAGTCTGTTCTAGAGACAGTCTTCTCATGCCATGAAAAAAGTGATCCAAGTGGTGCTTTAGTCAAATAGTAAGTAAAGTAAAAAAAAATTTCCTTGATTTGGTTGAATTCTAGGTTTTGTTTATATTCCAGCAAACTGCTTGTTTTATTATAAAGTAATGTAAATCAATGCATGAAGAAACCCTCAAAGGCTTAGCAATTCATTTGTTAAGAATCCTTTCCAAAAACACTTACCAGAGGAATATTTTATGTCCATCTAATGATTTAGGTTATAAAAACCCGTTCATTAGAATTCATCTAAGGCGATCAGAAATATTATGCAGTTATGTCTTGTTACACAATGCAGGTTGAAGCCTTTACAAATTCAGCTTTATCCCACAAGATGTTTATATTCATCAGTGCAGACATGCTGAACAGTCAGGCTAGCATAAATATTTGTTAATTCATTTTGATAATGCCAGCATTATTTAGGTTACTCAAGTCATTAGCTACACAAAACAGGAACTGCAAACATGTGAGGTCTTTTTCCACCCTGATTCATTTTCTTAGTACTTAATCTCTGAGGTTTAAGAGATCCTACTTGTTTTCCTTTGCAGTGATTAAAAATACTTCATTTAACACTTTCATGCTTCAAATTCAGCATATTTCATGCAATATAATGTATTCCATTGCTTATGTACTGTAACTCCCTTTTTATAATGCAAACTCTGTCATTCATACCTTAGAGTGCTCCTACATCAGCAGGTCCTGACAGCATGGAAACCTGTGAGTGAGGTGAAACTCTTCAATGTGGATAGTAAAACTCCCACTCACAAGTAAATTATGCTGCACACTTAAAAATTTTCAAATGCTTGGGGAAAAACAAAAGCAGAGGGAGAAAAGGTCTGTCACTTCTTAATAAACACAGATGAATAAATAAGCAAGCAGCCAGAAACCTTAAAAACTGTAAAAATATGAAAAAATAAGAAATAAAAAGTGGATGAGAATAGATAAGGAACTTCACAATGGGACAATTTGCTGAAGGTGATGTATAAGCCTAAATAGGACCCAAAACCTGGTGGGAAAATGCTTAAAAGAGTTTGAAGAATCCACTATGGGAGATATATCCAAGTCTAATAGCATCTAATAGTAAGCTATAGGTCTGGATTGCTGAAAAGAAACAGATGCAATCACTACAGGAAAACAAATCTGATGGTATTGCTGGCATTGTTTTCCAGTATTCAAAACATTTGTGAATATCTGAAAACAAGACCCATGGGTTTTCAGCAATAGGCAAATTGAATCCACATGTAACATAGTCTTCAAAATTTCAATACAGACTACAATATAAACCATCCAAATTTGCTAAAATTATAGCAGAAAAACACCAAATTCTTGGAGTCAGGACATATACAAAATTGCACCATACTTGGAAATAGTCTCATATCAAATATGTGTGCTTTTTATTACCAGAAAGAACAATGATTACTCACAGTTCTGGGAGACATCACATACCTTGGGAAAAAAATAAAAAAAAAATTATTATGTTATTGCTTCTTAGAGGAGGAAATAAGACTGCTCTTTGGATAACTCACATAGACTAATAATGTAAACTAAGGAAAGCATTTCTGAAGATGGGACCTATATGTGCTATATATATAGTTCCTCCTTGAGTTCCTTTCAGTATTTAAGTTTATTTTGGGGTTTTTTGTTCACATCTATTTTCTGAAGAGATATTTGATTCTTGTCTCTGGGGACTCCAAAAAATAGGTATTTGCAGGTAATAAGGAAATTCTGACCACTTGCTACATGTTGTCATGTTCAACAGTAACCTCAGTCATTTATGAGGTAGGACTGTGTCACAGACAGACACAGAGAAGGTTTAGCTTGCTTTTAGGGTACAGTTTGACTCTTGCTCACTGCAACTGTCACTAAATCCTCCATCACCTTCTTTCTGAGCTACTGACATATGAAGTTGCCACAAGGTAGTAAGGTAAAAAACTATTTTCAGCACGTCCACCTTTTTTATCCCTGAAATGCACTGAGACAACAGGCTGTCAAATGGGCTATGGGTGACTGCACTGGCCAGGAGCCAGGGGGGAAAGAGAGTCTATTGCAAAGTCTCAGAAAATGAAACAGGTAAAGCTGAAACACAAATATAAAATAGCATGTGAATGCTGTCAATGCAAGAAATGGGAGAAAAAAATGACACTAGTAGACTTTCCATAAAATGCAGGAGATCAACAGAGATCATGACTCTATTATTTATGTTTTCCAGCACTCAGATAAGAAGACTTAACTAGGATTCGAGTGCCAGGATCACCTTTGGGTTTTACAAACAAAAATCACTGCAGCAGAGGAACTTGTAGACTCCATATAACATTTGACTTTAGCAATCACACAAAAGGTGGAAGTCTAACAGCCTGGATCACCGTACTGCCTTGGGGCTAAATATGCACTTTCTGTAGCTTATTTCCTTTCACTCTCCCTCTCCACTTTACTTCCTCCAGAAGCAGGAGGGAAGCCAGTCTTGTGCTCTACACATCCCCTTCCCTAAGCAACCTGGTACTGTGGGACCAGAGACTGTACCATCAATGCAGTACAAGTTGATTGCTCCAGCCAGAAGTCACCATTCTAAAGGTTCAAACAAATGACAAATCTAAAGATAGTTTAGTAGTCTTTATATAATTATGTCATATATTATTTGCTTTCTTTTAATATAGACATTATAATGAAAGCAAATGAGAGAAAAAACAGCACATAAAGTACAGACTGTTAAAACCACCTAAATTTTACATCATTGCTGAAGAAAATATTGTTCTGAGGACTGCCATTTTCTAAGAAGTGCTTCTTTTCTCCTGTTCTGCCTGACTTTGTCATCCCCACAGACATTTCCTATCAGCATTTGAAGCTTATACAGAAAAAAACTCACAAATTAAGTTGATATTAGGTATTTAGTATGAAAAACAGTGTTATGTGATTATCAACTTGTTCATTTTAGCAACCAAAAACAAAACATAGACTTTCAGAACTGCAGACTTTTCTGAAAATTCAAGCAAAATAATTCTTTTTATAACCAAGTCTCCTTGCAGAAAGGCATGTTAGGTTTTCCAGCTGAGATGCATTAATATTTCAGTCAAGTCTTTCATGGTATTTAGTGTAGCATGTATAATGCAGCATTTGAAAAGTTGCCTGACTCTCTTAGGATAGTAATTATTTCTGCAATTTTGAAACCTGGTAGGATATGGGTAACAGCAGTAATTATAGACCAATTTTCTTAATTAATGCAGTCTGCAAAATACTTACACAAGCAATAGCAAAAATTATTAAAATAAATTTCTATCAAAATTAATTCATAAAAAGAGACACTCAAACAATAAAATAAGACTCTCCCTTGACCTCATTAATGAAATTTACAGTAAAAGTAATGAAGCGATAGACATAATACCACCTAGAGAAAAGGGCCCAAATTCAAAATTTAATAGCATAATGTGCTTTTACCAGAGTACAGCCATACAATGCAAAGGAAAAAAGAAAACTGATTTCTCTGGAAACATATTTTCCTAATTGGTTTAAGCTACTGCTGATAGCAAATATATATATAAGCAGAACAGAATTCTGTGGGGTTTGGTTTATTTTTGGCAAATAAAATTGACTAAACAGAAATTTCCATTATCCTTGCCAGTTTTCAGTCAGCTTTAGAAAAGACTGATTAAATAAATTAAAAATTCAAGTAGAATTAAAAATTGGGAATAAGGATTATAATCTTTCACACTAACTGCAACACAACTGAAATGATCTAAGCAGTTGAGGTCATTAGGCCTGAACAAAACCTCCACTGAAATCAAGAGGAAAAACAAACCAAAACAAACCTTGAGATAATTTCAAAGGATTTTTGATCAATATTAAAACTAATATGTCCTAATGTATTTATGTACCACTGTGAACATGTTTATCACCATTTACTATGGAGATTTATATCAGAAAGTAGCTGATATCTAGTTTATTTTAATGAAAAATGTCTATTCTTAAGAAAGGGTTAGAGTTAAGGAAACAAAGTATCAAGATGGGGAATATCTAACAAAATGAAACATTTTGGCTGCTTGTTAACCTTCTTTCAGTCTCATTTTCTAAGAAACATAGCAATTTATCTGATCGTGTATTGACAGATACTATACCATATTAGAAATGAAAAGTTCTCAGGGGAAAAAAAGGGTTCAGAGGCTTTTAGTGTTTTTCAAAATGAGCAACAAAGCTACCAGGAGAATTTTTATATTTTTAGAAAAATTTTTAGAATTTTTAATACATTTCCAATTTTTATTACAAAGAAGTTGTTTGGGTTTTTTTAGCAGTTACCTCTCTCTCTTTAGACTCACAGAAACAAGAGCAACAGACTATGAAAGTGTATATAAGCTATTACATTAGTAAATAAAAATGCAATAATTACTGATGGAATCCTAGAAAAAGCCTTAAACATGAATATACAACTAGAGATCTGGTATTAGCAAGGACAGATTGGTTCCACTCTGTTGCATTTTGCACAGTTATGCTGGCATGAAGTAAATTTAAAGTAAATTCAAAGCACAGCATGCAATTATCCAGAACCAGTAACATACAAATTTGCAATCCTACCCCACCAAGCACAGTGTATTACCACTCTGCCAGCAAAGCTTGGAGATGTTCAGAGAAGAGAATTTTGTCCTTAATTGTAACCTAGTGTCTTGGACAATCAGCTTCTGACACATGCAGGCCTCTCTTTGTCTGCACAGTTCAGGGAAAACTTCAGTGGACGGCAGAACTTCTGACAAAGCCGTCCTCAGAGCAGCTCTATTGTAAGAGCAATACTGAGAGTAGCTCATCTCAGCTTGTGTCCAGCCAACAATACCGCTTAAAAAACATCCCCGCAGTTTCTTACTTGCCAGAACTTGGCCATTGAACTTGAATGGATTCACAATGTGGCTTCACATGAAGCTGTTCCAGGGAAAGTTCAGGCTTGACATGAGCAGAAAGTTCTTTTCACTGACAGAATGGTGAATCACTGGAACAGGCTTCCCAGGGAAGTGGTTGCAGCACCCAGCCTGCCACGAGTTCAAGGAGAACTTGGACAATGTTTTTAGTCATATGATTTAATTTTAGGAAGCTGTGTCAGGAGCAGGGGGTTAGACTTATGGTGATTCTTATGGGTCCCTTCCAGCTTAAGATATTCTATGATTCTACATAATGCCCACCCAGATCAACTACTGAAACAACATCAGACTAAATGTGTCTCTGTGTTGTAACCATATGTTCACAGTTTCAAGAACTCCAATGCTACCTGGCTGCTCTTGGTAGCAGTCAACTTATTGTCAGATAGCAAATAAATCCAGGCATCTTTCCAGGTAACATGATTCAAAGAACTTTTAGATGCCATAAGAAAGCTAGAAGAAAGAAGTACCTATTGCAAATCCTTCAGGATCAAAAAACAAGCTGTCTTATGCTCTTATTGGTTTTTGTTTGTTTGTTCATAAATTGTGACTGAACCAGCTAAGGGCTAGTAACTCTTGTAAGCAACCTCTGAAAAGACAGATTAATGGCAGTACCAAAACAAATATCTAAGTATGCTCAAAAAATATAACACATTTGACCTTTTGTTTGTGAGTATGCAATGGATTAATCCAATTCTAAAAACACAATTCATAAGTATCATGTGATGAAAACGAATTCCTGTCTCCTGCTCAAAATGATGTCCCTCAATTTGCAAGCTTTATCTGAGAAAAAATTACTTAAGTATCTTGCAGTTTTTCATTTGATAGAAGTCAAGAACTGTGACTATTCAATTATTCTAGGTGAGAGACAAGTTTAAAAATGATGGTATACATCTACATCCAGCCACAGTATCATGGAGGATTTGTTGTAGGTGATGTTTAAGCTATTGAAGCTTCACTTAACTTCTTGTGAAGATAATTCTAGTTTCAGTGGGATCTAAGAAAGCAGGATCTCCCAAAGTCCTCCACTGTTACATTGCATCCACAGGGCTATTACAGAGGAATGGTTACAGCCACTCCATTTTATCTGAATTCAATGACTATTTATAAGACATTTGTAAAAGGTGCAAATTTACTCTGTATTCCCATTCATTGGCAATTGCAATTTCCTACTTCCAAAGTCCAAATGTGACATCTCTTCAGTAAGCAAAATATTTTTTCTGGCTTTCCAAGAATAGTTTATACATTGATCACTTACTGTTTAAAGGCACGCAAAGTAAAAGTTAAAGGAGGCTTTGGCTTTCCACTTAAACACAGTACATAAATTTACCCTACATAAATTTACCCTGTATTTGTAAGGTTTTTATAAATTAGGAAAAAAAAAAGCTACCAAAACAAAAACCTATCAACTAAACAAACAAAACAAAAAAGACAGAAACAAAACCAAAAAGGTTCTCCTGGTGAAAAAAGCAGGGCCATTCCTATTTGTGACACACATTCTGACTAGCTTTTTCTTCACTTGCCCAGCAGTGCTCTACCTCACTTGTGTTTGGTTTCCATCTGAAAATCTTTCTGTCCAAATTTTGAAGAACTGATATGTGTGCCTTGGATTTCCAGATGTGCAAGTTACCTGTATGATACTTATTACAGAGCTACTAACATCAACCATTTCACCAGCAGCAACCATTCATCCAGAAACCTCTGACTTACACTGCAGCTGTAGGACACCAAAAATATGTCTGAATTTTTCTGAAAATACAGTCTGTGCTATACAGTCAGTGTGGATACAGAACAGATCTGATGTTTCAAGAAAGCATCAGACTCCTTCACACATTATAAAACATCATGTTATGGTCATCTAGGAGACCCCAAATCAATATAAGGAACCCTACTAATGCATCAATAGATTTGGAAGGCCTGAGATTAGATATAGCTATGTTCCTATAACTCCCTATTCACAGTAATTCCTCATTCAACAGTAGAATACAGATTGCTTCAGCACAAATTGTGAGAATTGTATAATGTATTTTTGTTTCCTTAATAATATGGCAACTTGCATTATGCTTCCATCACAATCTATAATTATATACAGTGGTGAGATTATTTTTTTTTAGTTCTGTCTGTCAAGCAATATAGGAATGCATTTATTTGTATTTCTCACTGTCATTTAATCTTGCAGGGAGGGTATTCAGAAGCAAAGAAAAGTATTTGCACTTTCATATTTGTTATTTATCATGAGGAAAACATAGGAGCTGTCTCCCAGTTCTTTGCCAAAGTTTGGGGGAAAAAAAAAAAAAAAAAAGCAAGTTTTAAATTAAGAAAAAGTTCTCCACAATTAGTATGCATATTTTTGTTACAGTTAGATGACCTAATCAAGATCAAGGCCACGAAGCATTATTACACAAACTAAAAATACAGAGTCAAGGAAATAGAAATCAGTCACGGATCCTGTACTATTTGCTCCCAGTAGTTCCCTGTATGCTGCCAGCTTCAAGCTGCCAGAAACAAATATTGTGATGCTGCTGTGCTTACTAACTCCAGTGGACTATGCAAACAGGATAGTAAACAGATTTTTAAAAGTCCTTGGAAGAGTATTAATAAATAAAAAAATCTTACACAACAAGGTACCATCTTTGAAATTTCCCAGACTTGTCAAATCATCTTGACAGCACATCACACCCTGTTACACTGGCATATTAGGTAGGGGTGAATGCCAAAGGAAGAACATGTGACAGGCAAATTATCATGGCCCAAGTATATTCTTAACTTTCAGTATTTCTCCAGTATTATGAAATGTTAAAGAAGTGCCAGAATTGAAGTTATTTTTGTGCGACTACAGAGGATCTTATAGTTCACAGAGGGTATAATTTATTTTTCAGGAGTATCAGCTTTGCATCTAACTCCAAAGCCTGACTATGCATTTCAAGTTGTGGGTGTACCTGATTAAATTGATTTAAATCATGATGTTTTTTCTGTTTGTAGGAATCTCAAGAAATAATTACCAGATAGCAATAGCACAGAAAACTCATGTTTTCCCAAAAGCTTTGAATTTGAAAGGTTTTAGCTGGGGTGAGCTGATAAGTAAAGACCTATCACTAAAGACTGACTTTATTCTAAGCATCTATAGGACATTTCTGTGACACTTTTAAAGAATTTCCTACATTAATTCCTTCCCCAGATAGTTCCCCTCGGTCTGAAAAAATAGGTAGTCTCTACTCATCAGTATTTTCCCCTAACATTCTCAATCACATTTCACAAGGCTCTCCAGCTGCAGTATGGTCTCATTTCCTAATTCCAGTGGATGGCTCAGGAGCCAGTCAATAAAGTGAAAGGTTGTTTTATCAAACACTTGCTCGCTCTAGCTATCTGCATTTGAACTCATGCCAGTACAAGATAAATTGAAATGAGACATATGACAACTCATCCCCATCACCATAGTGATGGTTTTCCATCTCTGCCTTTATAACTGTAGATTTCCAATGAATGCACTTGCTTCTCTTGAAAATTAATCCCTTACACAGGAATACCAATAACATGACAATTTTGACTTCTGAAATATAAATTATATAGTAAACAATCTCCAAAATATAAATACAGAGATACTGACCCTTAAAAGCTTATTTTATTAGTATTCATATCACAACATTTCTTTAAAAATGTGCAAGCTTAATGAATGCACAAAGGTTCAAAAGTCAATGATATAAACTGTAATTGCATTTATATGTAAGTAGAATTAGGTATTAAGCTAAGAAATTACTGAGATAATTTGAAGATGAATCCCTAAAAACAGCAAGCTACAACAAAACAAGAATGAACAAATTAATACTGTTGATGAAAGGACAACTATAAAATTTCTTGTGGTTTAATGTTTATAATAAATAAAATGTAAATAACCATCTCCTTACACTTTTCAATATGTATTTCTTCGTATCAGAATGAATGCAAATAACATTAACAGAAATTACTATGAAGTTGCTTAGAGATATTCAGTTCTTTGCAACTTTATTTACCATGCTCTCAGGATAATTGTTTGAAATCACTCTTTCCATTTTCAAATTGAGAACTATTCTTCAATGATATAATACAAGCAATGCTCCATGTCACTGGCACCTTCAATACTTCTGCAGCAGTTTATATCTTAATAAACACATAGATTTGTTCTGGAGTTCCAAAGATTTTTCTAAGAAAGCATCCTTAGTTTGACTGAAAAACTGCACATGAAATCTATTTACTTTAGATGAAAAATTGCTGAGCAAAACAAAGACCTGAACATGTATGTTCTAGGTAGCCTATGGGAAAAACTATTAAAGTGGTAGCCTTAATAAAAAGGACTACCGAGTTAAATCAGCAACACCTGATAGCATTGGTATGCTTCCAGAAGGGAAGCTTGATTTGCTTCAAAAATCATAGCATCTCAGCTTTAAATTTCTAAAATCACGACTATTCTTAAAATTCCATTATTATTTGCTATAGTCAACAGAAAAGAATGTCATTTACATCTACCTTATCTGACACCCAGCAAAGTTTGGAGCTTAAGTTTACAGAAATACTTACAGAACCAGTTTTCCTAGTTATTTTTGTCCACTCAATGAAATAACACCTACCTAGACAATGATTCAATGTAGTAAATAACTACTGACTATAGGTTAAACTCATCTCTAAAGCCTATTAAGTTCAGTGACATTTAAAGTTTAGTACATGTTTTGAGTACATTGCTGAACTGGAATTGCCAGTTAGCCTGCTAGCAGGTACTGTGTGCAACAAATGGTTCAGTATTCTGAAATATCAGGCATAACAGCACCATGCAGTGTGTACATAGATTTTAATGTGAACAACATGCAAAATTTCAAGATCAATTTACACCTGTTTGGCTTTCTAACAGAAATATATACATATTAAGATACCCAACAAGTTTTCACTGTTCAAATGACTTTTAAATGTTAAACATGAAATATTGCCTGAGGTCGTTCAGCATTTTTCTGGAACAGTTTCAATTGTCTTCAATATTTGGAAACAAGAATGATCACAAAGCTGTCACTTCTCCAGAACAATCAATCTACCATTGGGAAAACTGCCAGTGTTTTTCAATGCAATGAAAAATTACCTAACATTTTAAATTATGATTAAAACCTTGATACTATTAATTAGTATCATTAACATCTTTAGTTCTACAACCTAGGTTATAGTTGTAGCATATTGTTCATAATGTGCTAGCAAACATATTAATACCTAAAAACAGAGGCTCAAGCTTTGCATTTCTTAATCAACTTCACAATACAAAGCAAATATTAACTATTGTGTTCAGCATTATTACAGCAGGAGTCAATATCAATATATGTATTATTCCACTTGGAAACAATGATTTTTCATTCCTAAGACAGTAATTTTTTTTATCCATAAAACAAATGTCAGGTTATGGCAAGCTGGGCTTTTGTAAATTCTCTCCCACCTAAATCCAAGCAGAGCTCAGGCATCAAACTGAGCAGCAGTCACATAAGAACGAGATGTCTCACTCCCCATAGCCCATAGCTCAATAATTTCTGCAGTAGATAAGATTATATCCAGGGTCAGGTACCTTCACTACCATCACCAAAGACTTTAGCAGAACCTGAAGCTCAAAAAGCAAATAGCTCTAACACCTCCAGGCTAAAAAATATCTGTCAACTCCTGCCTTTTGGCTCTGAACTGACACCAGGACTCCCTCTCCACAATGAATACTGAGTTGAGCTGGTGTGTCTCTCATGCCACTAGAGAAGTATTTCTGCCCAATCTCATACTATCAGTAGGGACAGTGGGATGCATATTCACTGCTTACCTTCTTTCTTTCCAAGCGTCTTGGAAAATAAGAACTGGATGTCTAAGTCTGTTCTGCAGAGGAGGCAACTGAAACTACATTTCTTATTTTTATAGAAAGTACTATGAACAGAAGACCGTTCATGAAAAAAATCATACAATCCCCATCTTCTCTGTCACCAGAGTGTTAAAAGAAGAGAGTGAGTCATAGTGTTTTCTTTGAACTAATGACATTGGCAACCACTGTCACAGGAATATTCTGGACTGTGAACAGTAAGACACCTAACCTAAATACATGGTGAATTTCTACTTCATAAATATTTTCAAAAGTAAATTATAAAAAGAACCAAAGCAATTCTATGAACAGCTGAAGAAGCTAAAATGCTTAATCCCTGTCTTCATGACAACTGTCATCCTTAGGCTACTTGGTAGTAGTTAAACAAATTTCTTTCTAAATAATTACATTGGTATAAATAAATTAAAAAATCCTTACCTTCTTCAAGTGGAGGTGGGAGGTAAGAAAGTTTTCTCTCAAAACATTCTTCTTATATGTTAATGATTATTAAATAAATCTAGCTCACATCTGTTACTCCCAATGCAAAGGAGATGACAGAAACAAAAAGCAAAGAACAAGAGGAATAAACCAGAAAAATCAAACATTATGTAAAAAATGCCTTTGTCCTTTAATATAATACTAAAGTTACTAAATAGATGGGTACAAAAATATAAGATATTATGTGACAGGATAAGTGAAACACATGCTTTAACACATAGAAGCAGTACACCTCCCTCCACACAATGAGAAAAAAAGCCCCACAGCATTTTCTATCTTTTTTCTTAAGCTCATTTTATTATTATTAATATTTAATAATTATTATTTCAAGCCACTTATTGAAGAAGGAAGGTTTATTCATATAATTTTACTCAAGTTTTTGTTCTATCACTGACTAGGGAAACCATTGAAAACAGCATGCAGACATCAAAAAGATAATTTTTTCCTTCCATTTAAGATTAAGTATTGAAGGAATATGTAAATCACCAGCAACAGCAATCCTTTGTGTTGTATTGAAGTGTTAAGCCTGAGGTTTGAGAGAAAAATGAAGACCATTAAATGTTCCTAAGGTAAGGAGGAGACAATGTACATTCAAATGTGTTTCCCATTTCATAAAATTAAATTTCCACATTTGGTATAAATTACACAAACTTGCACAAAAAATTCTATATATATATTATAGAAACAAACTGCACATTTTATCAGAGTTTGAGAATGAAAGTGGGAGAGAGGAATGGGAAACATACAAAGATATTTTAGTTTGCTTATAAAAGTGAAACTTTTTGGACAATTCAGAAATTTGAGGCCTCAACTAGTGGTTTGAAAACAATTCTGGTAATTTATCCAAACGATAACTAGTTTCCATTGAAGACACATCATGCTTCCTCATAAAAGCAGGCCTCCTACAAGCAGCAATTGTCAGCCTACATCAGTGTTTGAATCAAAGCTTCAGGCCAGAGCAGTCAGAATCTGAAATACATCAGGGAAGAAAACTTCAGCCTGCCATAACATTTAGAGTCAATTTAAACTTTACTTGACCTATCTCATCAGCTCTGCTGGTGTGAGCTCTCTGGCCGGCTGATTCCCTCACCACACATGCCATTTTACTTTGCAGTGCTCTTACAAGGTTGGTGCAATTCAGAATTGCTGGTGTCCTCTGCAGCTGCAGGGCAGGATTGAAGTCAGGAAATACTGTGCTTTAACATTTATGTATAAAGTGTAAAAAGTGCTGCCACAAGAAACTTCACTATGATAAATACTGATTTGTTAACCCTTGTTAGTCAATGTTAATGTTAGCTCCAGAATAAAATTGTGCCAAGTCTCTGACAGACATTCTCTCATCACATCTTTTCCTTTTGTTGAGTGTAACATTCTACATCACAGACCTTCACAAACCGGTGTGAATTCTGACCGAACTTTTTCATAGCTCAAGCATTCACAGTATCTCTGTCACACCTGACACCCAGCAAGAGGTAAAGCATCGAAATCTGTTTTCTCTGTTTTCACAGGGACTGGATAAACCCCCTTCCATAGGATAATTTGTGAGATTTCAGAAAATAAGTGATCATTATTTAAACTCAGTCAATAAAACCAACAAAACAAAGTGTCTTACTGAAATACAAAGACATGGTGCATTAAGAACTAGTGCTTTCATATATTCAGCAAGTATCATCTGAAAAAAAAAAAAGAAAGAAACACATGCTCTGACACATAGAAACTACTTTATTTTTTTACCATTTTACTTTATTCTCAAAAGAAGAGATGACACTGGATTAGGAAAACAAACAAAAAAAACCCTACTGGATTAAAAGTACAGCCAAATTAAAAGCTTACAATGAATGGCAGAAATTATAACAACTTTAATGAATGAAAAGGAGGAATTACAAATTGAAGAAAATTGAAGTATAGGGACACAGGAGGAAAATAGTACAAATCATATATGAATCTGAGAAGGGTGGTTTGAATGTACATGTTGAAAAAGTGTTCTTGATAACTACATTAATATATTCCACATCAGAAAGACTGGATAAAACCAGGAAGAACCAGCCATTTCTATTGCATACTAGAAAAGGAGTGGTAAGAAGGGAAAACTGAGTCATCAATCATAAGATTTTTTTTTAAAAAAATTGGGTATTTCACCCTTATAGTCCAAACCAGGATCAATTATTCCACATTGTTCTAGATATGCCTTTCTAAAACTCAGAACTAAAATTAGTCTCGTAACAGTGGAAAGACTGTAACTTTGTAGCACCTTTATTTATCTTTGTAAGTTCCTAGTCTGTGATCTGTCATTCTTAAAACAATTTAACCTTAAAATAGTTTAACCTGAGTACTACTTGCTTTCATATTTCTGGATGCAGAGACCATTTTGCCATTAGTTAAATACAGTTCCTATTTATCTGGTGCAATTTCAGAAGAATAAAATTAGCATTACACAGTAAGCTGATACAATAAGTAGACTGGAACAATCATTACAGATTTCCTTTTTGTGCCATCTCAAAATCGCCTTTCATAATATTTTAGTAAGAATTTTTCAATAGCAAACTAATTTACACTATCTGTAATACTTCCACAGCTGTAGCTCTCAGCAACAGCTAACCTTAATATGGTATTGCTGAGAATAACCTTATTATGGTATTGCTTAGAATAAGATCTGCAGTATCCCTGAGACTGGAGTTTAAGGGAAGTGAGCAGGATGGACAGAAGAATTATAATTCTGGACTTCAGCAAAGCAGGCTTTAGCCTCTTCAGGTACCTTCTTTGCAACATCCTGAGGGAAACTGTCGCAGGGAGAAAAGTGGTGCAGGAGAGCTAGCTGATCTTTACGGTGTCCTCAGAGCAGAGGAATGGTTCTTTCCAATGTGCAGGAAAGCAAGCAAGCATGGCAGAAGGTCAACATGGGTGAACACAGAACTCCTGTCTGTGCTCAGAGAAGGGCAGGTGTGATGTAAGGTGGAAGCAGCAGAACAAAGACATTGTTTGCACATGTAGGAGCAGTCAGGAAAGTCAAAGGTTGGCTAAAACTGAAATTAGAGAAAAGAAGAAAGTCAAAATGAGAAGTGTGTGCAGCAGTAGCAAAAGAAAAGGTAAGATGAATGTAGTTGAAGAAATAAGTTTGGTATCACTTAACACATTTGGATGTACAGAAGTCTCAGGTATCACAAAAGATAGGCATCACAAAAGAATGTTTTAGGTCACTCGAAGAACCACCAGTAATGGTATCTCTCCTAGATGAGAAAATTACTCCTCAGTATTCTAATTTCTGTAACAGATTAATTACTTTACTGTAGCTGAAAATTTTAAGACTATAATAAATTATATTTCTTACATTTCTCATAAAGAATTTTGCAGAGACAGCCCCCTTTTTTCAAACTGGTCTTAGTTTGAAGTCAAAATGGCTAAAGAATACTAAAAGAAAAAATAATGATGACACTTACAATAAAAGGACAAGATGGTTTCAGCTGATGGTGTTATGATTTGCTAATTTGGTGTATTCCTAGGAAGATTAGAAATATGTAGGAATATTACCATCCTAAATGCTACTTTCACTTCCACCACTGTCTCTTGTATATTAAAGTTAGTGAGAATATTATATCACCTGTATTTTCTTCCATGATCAATGTAACAAGTTTCTGAAGGTGATATTTGCATAACTACATGTGCAGAACAACAAAGATAAATTACTGCATATCCAACAGAAAAGAATTCTCTATTCACACCATTGCTCTAAACTATTTGGCAGAACTAAACAGAAATGTAGTAGCCCAGATGTGTTGCAATGACAGGATCGTCTGAATTCATTGTAAATTTAATAGGCAACAGTTATAGGAGTTATTCTGCACTTACGCCTGTATAGCTGGCAGATGTAGGAGATGACATTTAGAAAGGAATGGCAGGTTTTGAAGACCAAGAAAGATGAGAAAAAAAAGATGATATATAGTTTCTAGGTAGCATAAGGGTTTAAAAAACTTAAGCAATTTAAGGAAAGAAAGAAGCTATTAAAAATACTTTAAAACATTACTCTCTCTGAAGCTTACAATTTTGCAAAGAAATTCAGTCAGACACCTGATGGAAGTTAATCATGTAATCTTTTCGGACGTTACTTCCTTACAAAGGCAGCTCAGAGGATTAGAGTGCTCAGGGTTACTTAGTGTAGGCCATCAAAACAAAAAGCCATACCTGAGAGCAAATATGTCCTCATTTCCTCACAGATCCTGCACCTTGCTGTTGCAAGACTCTTCTAGAAACATATCCTATGATTGTTCTTTGCATGACTTATTCTAGTTCCTTCCCAATAAACTGTGAAATAACTTGTCAGTATTTCTGGACACTTTGGAAGGTGATGGAAAAAGATGAGACCTGAAGCAATTTAGCTTGCATTATCACGAGCAAGACAAAGTTACCCACGTGTGTAAAACATTCAAACTACATCTCTGCTGGAACTTCTGTCCTGAAAAACACATTATTTGCTTGCCTTTTCATAAGACTAGTATGTGTTCCATTGTATATCATGGCCTCACATGTGCAAATAATTTAATATACAAATATACTATTGGCTTAACAGTTCACCTTTTCACGTCAGAACAGTGGCATTGTTGCTTAAATCATTAAAACCAACACCTTATCATCCAGATCAGAATGGTTCAATATATGCTTGCAAGTGTATATACATACACATACACATAGTGAATGAAATATTTTACAAGAATAGAACTATTTTTGCCAACTATTGTTGCAAAAATGTAAGCATAAGAATATATACGTGGTTAAATAAAAACATGCCTATTGGACACATTACTGCCCTAAGCCAGCTAAGTCAGAGCCCTAAGTCAGAGACCTCAAACTGTAGCTAACATAGCACTATATCCAAGCTAATCAGCCCACTGAGTGCTTGCAAGTAAGAGAAACTACTCTGCACATGACCAGACTGAACTTGATTTATTTTCTAGAAATAATTATGCAGACACTTTTTAAGAGTGAAAATGCTATGCTCAAAACTAGTGCCCCAGGTTGTCATATAATTGAATCGAATCTTCCCAAAATATCAAAGAGCATTCCCAGATTAATCTGGTGTAAACAGTCCTGCTTTACTGAAATCAAGAAACTTGAAGAGAGATTCTTCATTAAAAGGATCATCAGATGAAAACAATAAAAAATGGAAAGTAATCGATTTTCCCAAGTGCAAATATAATGAAGTAAATAATGTTCAGAGAATAATTCTGTTAGAAAAATAAAGAATGCATACAGCTGATAAGTGTCATTGCATTCTGTTTACATGTAAAGACTGTATGAACTTACAATAGTCCAGAGTATCTGTTACATACAGTAACCTCACTAGGAGATCATAGGGTGCATTTCAATTCCAAGACTGATATTTAGAGACAGGATGTGAAGACTCTGACTCTTTTTTATATATAAATTTTACTATAATGAGGAAAAAGTTGGTAAAACTATTTGCAAACAACAAAAATGCAAACAACAAAAATATAAACAACAAATACCCTCTATTCTTCTATGTTCAAGGCTTTTCTGCCTCAAATTTTTCTCCCCTTCTCATGTCATCCATTTAATAAGAGCTGCACTTGAAGCCAGAGCTCAAAGTGAATGTCAATTTTCATCTCAAGTAATTCCAGAATCTGTATGTTCTCAGTCAAACTCATTTCATATGTGATTCTCTGTAATCAGCAACTGCCATACATATGAAGAGAAAGAAAATATATATGGTTGGCTAACTTTAAAACTTGTTTTTCTACACTGAAAAGCTGATGCATATCATTAAACTTTTCCTTTTTTATCCTTGAAGAATGACATAATTTTTTTTTACTTCTCTAAAAACTTTTTCATTGTAATTTTGTATTCTAGTCACTGCAGCTCCTTCAACCTCTAGCAGTTAACATGCATTGCTAGAAAGAAGAAAATCACAAAACTCTAAAAATTAAGTTGATTTTTACTAATTCATCTACCTAATTCATACAGAAGAATGTTTCTTATTAGCTTCTGCTCTGAGAAAAGAAATGCCTCATTAATTTTAAACACATCAATCTGAAAATGCTATCCATGTCAGATAGAATAATGACTGATATTACAGAGAGCACAATAAACTGCACAGAAAATACAATCACCCATTATTCACTGTCATATGAATTTATACTCATGTGTGCAAATACACATGCTTTTTTGTACTATGGAAGCCTTGAAAATTTTAAGAGCAACTGTGATGTAGGTGATGAGGGAGATAAAGAACATGGATTTAGAAATTCATATAGAGACTGATAAAATACTGACTTTTGTATACCTTTAAAATAATTGATGGCATCTTGCATACGCTGCTCACCCTTGGTCCACAGACTAGACATCTCTTCACAGAAAGCAATCAAGTTGGTCAGGTTGGATTTATTCTGGGTAAATCCATGCCGGCCTGTTCCCACTTACTTCTTTTCCTTGTTTCTGGAACTCACTTCCATGTGACTGCAATGTTATATTATATTACTAGTATTGGTCTGTTAACTTTATCTAGATGTCCTATTTAATTTCTGAAATCCAGTAACTTCAGAAGTGTACTCTTTCCTGAGATTGTTACAAGAGAAGTTGTCCTTTTGCTTTTTCTTTCTTGTTATACACCACATGGAAATTCCACAAACAGCCTGACTGATTAAACATCTGATTGAATGGATGAAAGGTGGGGAAACAAAGGGTAGTTTCATACTATATGCAGATGTCAACTAGGCAAACTTTCTTTTTTTTTGAAGATATCAGCTATGTGAATGGATATGAAAAAAAAATAAAATCTGTCAATATATTTGTTAAAGCACACCCTCATACCACCTCTTTGTAGTCCTTATGGAGGCTTGCTCATCTCATTCAATATTAATAGTCACATTGATTTATTGCACTTGATTTATTGCAACTAATTTAAGTTAAAGGTAAAAACATCAAAAGGGGTTGGAAAAACCCCAAAACCCTGATCACCTGGAATATGTGAAAAACAGTAAATCTCAAAGAAGGAAACAACAACAAACTAAAGTAGGTTTTATGAGGGGAAAAAAATTAATTACTATTATGAGGTATATTTTTCATCAGCTTATAGTTACTTTGAGGCATTTCCTCTGCAATAACCAAGTTACATTTACTGTACTACAAGTATGAGTCATTCTTGTCTTGCCTCAATATCTACTCATTTATTAATTTATACATAAAAAAAAGGATCAGTCAGCCACTCAGTTGATAGGAAGATCACACCTGAAAAGACTTGCTGAAGACTTATAAATTGTTATCAGCTTTGTATTAGCTATTACAGCTCTATTTTTCTATTAGCACTGAACACTTCTCTGCAAATATAATTGTTAATGTCTAACAATTAAGGTCTGTTTAAAGAAACTTCTACTGCAGATCTCACATTTTTCTCAAATAAAGCCAGTTATCAGGTTAAATTAATGTACATAACTTTTCTCTTAAAGTATACCTGTCCATACAAGTGGGAGACAGATTTCTTCTGGAACTAAGGGTTTTAAGGGAACTTTGAATTCAAATTTACATTCACTCACCTCATACTTAGATGGAGCTTTCAATATTTTTCCTGTATTGGGTGGCCCACAACTGGATGCCGTGTTCTAGATGTGATACAATAGGTGGTATCACAAGCAATAGTGTCTCTCAGACTGCAGCAATAGGAGATGTTTTACAGTACCACAGAAGTGTTAGAAGTCAAGCACAAGTTTCACACTCAGGAAAAGCCTGCCCTTTCTCACTTCCCCGAAGGACTCACAATTCATAAGAATGTCATCTGGTTTAATTATTTCTTTTTAATATAAGACAATGCTGACATGAGAAAGTTCAGAAATGTTGTGGCACATTTCTGAAGATACAGTTAGCAGCCAATGTATCTACTTATTCCATGTTCTAAGCTCCAAATTTCTGTCAAGACACAACAATACTTCATTAAAACATTTATGGGTGGAATACACATTGGCCACTCTAAATGTATATAATGCACTGCATTTCACAATTAGTATGATATTTGATTAATTCAAAAGAATTTGAGTGACTGAAGTGATGAAACTAACAGGTTCCACAGATTCTACTATTTTCTCTATGCACTGGCAAAAATGAAAGTAATTCTTGTCCAAATTGTTTGTCCCGTATTACATTTTTCACACACATTAAAAAAAACCCCACAACATATGGTATATTCTATAAATAGCCTGATATTCAGTTTTTGGTGAGGCAGGTGTGGGAAACTCCAAGCTGACATGACTTCTTAAAGCAAAAGTTTTCATCAAAGCTACTCCTATCAGAAATCCACTATTCTCCAGTATTTCAGTCTAGGGTGTTGAAGCAAAAGACATCTTCTTCATTATTTCAATTAGTAAGCCTGTATTTTATATTAGCTTCTTAGCAACTGGTAGGTAGACATTTAACTTTGCCTAGTATCATATATTAAAAATCAAGATTAGAGTTCAATATCTCAGAATCTGAGCTTGTTCAGTGTTTCCCTTAATAGACTTAAGTTAATGGACCATGGGTAAGGTATTATTCATTGATTTTCTTTCTGAAGCTCTAGAACTGACACAAAACTGCTTTCAACTAGATTAATTTATTCTGTTCCTTTTCCAAGTAATTTTTTAGTGCTTTTTGATGTTGCCTATTTGATAGAATAATGTTTTTGCTTAGTGAAACAGTAGTCACAGGATTGATCTTACCGAAAATTGTAGATATATTTTATTTATCCCCTTTGGATCTCTGATTTAAACAGAATTTGCAGATAAGCATCAGCAACATATCTGGTTATTTTCTTAAAAAAAAATTAGTTATTTTGTCTACTACTCTTAGAGAATATTTTTGAATATTCAATCAAAAAAAATACAGTTAGCTTTTTAGTTCATCCTTCACTAGAGCTCCTTGAATAGCTATTCAGATAAATTAATGGGTGCATTACTATCTGCCTTTTGTATGTTCATATAGAAAGCCTGTTATTCAGAATTCATATTTCATAGTTCTTTAAGTTCAGAAACTCTAATATAATTCATGACCTACCAAGTTTAAATAATAATGTTAATACTCAGATGTACTGAACACCAAATCAAACACACCATTAAAGAAAGAAAAAAAAGTCTATATTTCTGATGGGTTGGTCCCAGACGAGACAGTAAAAGCAAAACAAAATACATTCATTAAAGATTCTTCTAATCATTCGGTATCTTACAATAACAGTATCTCTAAAATGAAGATCAAAAGGGGGACTTGAATTTAGCCTTTTCACCTCAATAGTTCTGCTGCATGCAGGATAACAGATTCCCCTGCTATGTTAGTGAAAATAAGGGCCAGGAGCCACTGTCAGAGATTTCTACCCAGCTGAGGGAGCAATCAAATTATGATGAACTTTTTCTTACCGGTTCAGTGGGGCAACCTCTGGGCAGCTGATAATGAACCTCTGCCAGCACTGCCTGTCAGAAACTGAACAAATCTCATTATAGAATGAGAAAAAAGGATGGATTTGAAAAGAAATACTATTTTTTAAGACAGACACATGATAGGGAATGTTAGTTGGAGATGCTGTCTTCTCAGAAAATATTTCTGTATAGGAGAGAGGAAAATTGAAGAAAATTCAAAAACATGTTTTTACTCTCACAGAGCTGAAACATGTTTTTATATCATTGGTGATATTGTATATCTGAAGGGCTCCTTTTGCAAAACATATACAATCAAGAACTTAACCTTAGCAAATTATATGGTAGTCAATTATTAAACTGAAATTTCTATCAATCTGATGTTCTAATGGAATATTAGAAAAAGTTGGTTTGGGACCAATATTTGAAGTAACATACCAAAGGCAAACACTGAAACTGCATTCAGGCAGTTTTTTCCTCACTCCTCTTTCTCTCTCCAGTGGTTTTGTCCTTTCTTAAATGAGTTTTCCCAGGGACACCATCATCTCAGTGGAGGAGCTCAGCTGTGTCCTGCAGGGGTTCTGTATACCAGAATTTACTGAAGGTGTATAGTGAGGTTTGGTCCAAAGACAATTACATCAGCCAACTATATAAAATTACCTGAAATACACCCTCCTCAAACTTACTGTATTGCTTTTGAAAGCCTTCCTACAACTGAGCACTTTGATAAACATACTTACAAGCAGTAATGTCTCTGTATCATGAAATATTGTTGAGCAGAATCTTAATACAGTTTTTCGAAAAGATGTGAAATGTGCACATAGTGAGACCAGGAGTTTTGTTCAGTACTTAGAATTCACAAGACTTTCTAAACGTAAAAAAATTTATTGACTACATGAGCTGTGTTTGTAACCCCAGAGAACAGCTGGAATTTTGAATTATCTCACAAAAAGGTCAAGAGAAATAATTACAGTTGTAACTATGTGTGATAAACTGCAATTAGGCTTTTTCTAAATAATAAAAATAGTTTATAGAAAAGCAAACAAAAGCCTTGTTACTGGATGCAGCAATATATATATACATATATATTTTAAAGCATGTCAAAAAGTCAATCACATCCCATAGTTTTCTGTGGATCCACATTAATCTTCTGTTCATCAGTGCTCTATTATTTGATGTGTGCATCGGTATATAAGTGGAAAGTCAGTTATGTGTACTTTATTTCATACTGTTCATCTTTTCTCTCTTAGCTACCATTAAAGATCAATAATTTTATGACAAGCAGAATGCCAAAGAAAAGTCAAAACACTAACAACATGACTTGTTCTTCACATCCAAGATCACTTCAGAACCTCTTTCAAGATGTTAGTCTTCCTGCTCATTGGAGATAGATAACAATTTTAGCCTACAGGACAGTCAAGAACTCCATGTAATTGTTAAATGGTTTAAAAATATCCCCACAATTTTTTAGTCAAAGCCCAAAAGCAGAAAGTAATCCCTTTGAAATTACAAATATACACTCTAAACTGTCCATAGCCTGCTCCCACATTTCTTTAAAGCTGACTCTTAAGGAGATTCTTGAGAGTCCTATTTTCCAGTCAAACTGGCTGCACAGACAAGTTGATTTCATACAATCAGAGAATGGTTTGGATTGGAAGAGACCTTTAAGATCATCTAGTTCCAGCCTCCCAGTCATGGACAGGGACACCTTCTACTGGACCAGGTTGCCTAGAGCCCCATTCTGCCTGGTTTTGAGTACTTCCAGGAATGGGGAGTTCATAACCTCTCTGGGCAACCTGTTCCAATGTCTCACCACTCTCACAGTAAAGAATTTCTTCCTAATATCTAATCTAAATCTACATTCCTTCAGCTGAAGGCCATTCCCCCTTATCCTGTCACTACATGCCCTTGTGAAAAGTTCCTCTCCAGGTCTCTTGTAGCCCCATTAGGTACTGGAAGGTTCTGTAAGGTCTTCCCCAAACCTTCTCATCCTGGAGAAGAACAACCCCAACTCTCTCAGCCTGTCTCATAGGATCCAACCCTGTGATCAGCTTAGTGACCCTCCTCTACACTCATTCCAGCAGGCCCATGTCCTTGTGTTGGCAACCCTAGGGCTGGATGCAGCACTCCAGGTAGGGTCTTGCAAGAACAGAGCAGAGAAGGACAATCACTTCCCTTGACCTACTGGACACACGCAGCCCAGGATGCGTTTGGCCCTTTTGCAAGTATACATTGCCAAGTTATGTTGAACTCTTTATCCACCTAAACCCTCAAGTGTTTCTCCCCTGGGCTTGTCTTGATCCATTCTATGACCAGTCTGTACTTGTGCTTAGAATTGCCCTGATCCACGTGCAGGACCTTGTGCTTGGCCTTGCTGAACCACATGAGGTTTTCATAGGCCCATCTCTCAAGCCTGTCCAGGTCCTTCTGGATGGCATCTCTTCTCTTCAGTGTGTCAACTGCACCACACAGCTTAGTCTTGTCAGTAAACTTGCTGAGGGTGGAGTCCATCCCACTGTCCAAGTCACTGACAAACATGTTAACATTTATGAGCCCTTCCTGGACTTTTCAGGATATTTTAGATCTAACATTAACTCTCCCTTGAGATGTTTGACTGCCTGTAACTAGTTACATTAAAAAAAGCCCTACATTTTTTTCCGGTGTTTTCAAACAACCCAGAGACCAAGACCTTTATTCATGCCCATTTCCTGACTTTCAGAAGGTAGAGTCTGGTTTTAGATGATTTTTTTCCTCTCCCTGTCTAATCAAACATCCTTTTCCCACATCCTGTGCCCATACCCCACATGTTATGTTAGCTTCTATGCCTTCTACAGAAACAACAATTACCAAAAAGCTTGTACGGAGACTGAAAATATTGTTTCTACCTTAAAATGCCCATGAAGAGGCCATCACTTATGCTGATCCTGAAAAAGACCCTGAACAAATAGTTCATCCCCACTAGAGACTCCCGAACTACCTATAAGGGTTCAATCATCTCCACCTTCAGGAGGACTGAATGCTGTTCACTGCTGGAGAATCTGGGAGCTAGCAAAGTTTCTCAGTCAACTGCAGGACAGATCTGCTTGCTCTTTCATAATCACTATGGAAATTCAACCGGTGACATGAAAGGAATAATTAGTTTTCCTAGTGAGTAAGTTTTCCAGATTACTCTTTTTATCAGCTACTGCAAATAAAGACCAAATGGGAAGGAAAAAACTGTTTGCTCCAGAGAATTATAAACCTATGGTCACTATATTTGCTACTCCTTTGCCTGCTTCTCTCTAAATTCAAATGAGACCATAAGGGAACAAACACCCTTATATCAAAGAGGAACTAGATCTACCTATCTAGCAAAATGCCAATGTAAACAAAATGCCCCATGAATGATAAGCCTACATTCAGAAATGGGCCAGGCCTTCATCAGCTCCGGAAATAAAGGTTCCCAAACTAACATTTTGTAAACATCTAATGAGACAAGTAAAAGAATATGCAAAATATAGAACCCTTTGAAGTTTAAGTAACAGCAGAAAGCAAAAATTACAATTTGTTAAAGAAGCTATGAGGAATTTAACAGAAAATAAAAATCGATTTACATATTTCTCAGCTACATTTAGATGATTTTTTTTAACAATATAAAAAAATATAATTACATGACCTCCTCTCGGGATTTTTTTTGTGCTTACTCAGAGTAGTATTTAGAAATCATATTGAGCTAGAAGATATTAAATGACAACACTAGACATGAAACACCAAATTCTATTCCCTAATAAAGCACATTAAATATGAATGGACTGCAACAAAAAACAGTAATAAACTTTCCAGTTTACAGAAGATTAATCTAAATGAACATGAAGCACTGAGACAAATAAGTGTAATACAAATAAATCAAACTTGAAATTTCCCCCAGAAAATGAAGACAAATTCTAGTAGTCTGAAGGGCACTTTCAAGAATTTTTATAAACATACATAATGAAATGAAAAGTGGCAGCTCTAAATAAACGTTTCTCTCACTGAGCAGATTTGTACAGTGAGGATATTACCATGAAGCACACAGTCTAAGCTTTTTGGTGTTCTTCCTTTCAATACCTTTTCCTGAGCGTCCTTAAAGATATCCATATGAGTACATCTCTTAGCAACGTGTCTAGGACTGATTTATAGGCAACTAAAAAGTTGCCAAAATAACAGATTTTTGTATAGCAGATCTTGTTATATTGCAATACATTTACTTACAAAATAAGTAAAATGGTAAGATAAAACAGCACAGAAAAGCAGAGTAACAAGAGATGTTAAAAAATCACTGAGTAGTTATAAAAAAATGATGAAATATATGAAAGGTAAGTGAATGAAATTTTAATATGTCACCTGTAGGGCTCACATAGGTATGCATGTGTTTAACTTGTTCTGTGCCTCTGATACTGAGCAGATGCATGTTTTCAGCTGTAACTGTGCAGACAGCTTGATTCCGGTACTGACTTGTAAAGTTCTGGAACTTAGTTGCTCTTGGGAAGGAGTAGAGAACAATACCATCAGCTACCATTTGTCCACAAATAACCTCATCTAGCAAAGGCATGAATGGTTGAATTCAACATACAGAGAATTTACTTTTAAACACTTGTATAGCCAGTTGGAAGTTCTGCATCAGAATCATTAAACAGACAATGATCTAAAGGTAATTTGCAAAAGAAAGTAAAATGTTTATTTTGAAGAATGAAGTTAGTTTGCAAGATGAAGCATAGACTTGCATCTTCTCATTGAGCCAAACAGGAGAGGAAATTGCAAGAATTATATTGGGAGAGAAAGAGACAAGTAAGTATTTTCATCATTGGAGTTTAGAAGCGACAAAACCTGATAAGCTCCAGTCAGAGCCTAGCCACTACTGAAGTAGAAAGCCACAGAGAGTGTTGAATACTTCTAACCTAAATATCCCCTCTGGAAAAAGGATTTGCTAGCATGTTCTTGAGGTCGACAAATGCCAGCATGATATATCTGTAAAGCAGAGTCTAACAGTCCGTCTTCTCCTTGAGAGCCTACATAATATAGAAGAACATGTATGCCTTCTGGGTTAGGGTAAGGGTTTGGTGCGTGTTAAACTGCAAAGTCCCAGTGGCTGTAGGGCTGCAAAATGCAACTAGAGATAATAAGGTGCCCAGACTACAACTCCATTAAATTAAAGTTCTAAGACTTCCACTGAACTGGGTCACCATTACCAGAAGTCAGGTTTTCTCCCATAACATGCCAGCATCACCACTCTGGCTTTCAAATTCCTCAGCCATTAGAATTACTGTATCTATTTTGTTTTTCTTAAACTACTCCAACTCTGCTCCAAAGACTGGATATGTTCCAAAGATCTGGTGTCCTATATGTTCATTAAGTAATCAAGTTTCACCTTATGTTTCCCTCTATTTACCTTTTTGTATTCCACCTTTTTGGAAGCAACATTTTAGCCAAAAGCTTTGAGACTTAATTTGAAAACATCAAGAACTGAAGAACAGCTTATTTCCTTTGGTGCCTTATCCAGATGACAAACAACAAGTACCCAAACTTTAGTGCTTCAGCTCAGATTAGGAGTGAGCTTTTTCAGATCTCCCAATCACCACTAATCACAACATACCAGTTTGCATTTCAGAAGGGCCCTAAAGACTATACACTGTAGTCTTTCTGCCTGAAGCCATAGTTTCATCTTTGATCTTGCCTTTGCACATGAGGGCTACCATTTGAGAAGGTTCAGACAAATAAATAACACAAGTTTTTCTTTAATTATTACTTTCCTCTGAAATTTAAAGACACTACCACAGATTAGGTTTTATACACAAAAAAGTAATAGTTAGATCCAGTTTTTGAATAACTCTTTTCATTATTGTTAGACAGACTTAAGAACAAACAAAAATCATAATGCATCGTGAAGAGGAATGTGCTAATTAATCAGAGATGCTCAAAACACTTAGAAACACATTTTTTCTCATATATATAATGATATTGATTAAAAAACAAAGTGAGAGAAAACAGTAGCGAGTCATAGGAATATTAGAAAATTCAGATAGTTTCCTGTAAACTTGTCATTTACAATATTTGTGTTTACCCTTCAATGAATGATTCAAACTGCTCATTTTCCTAAATCCTTCAGGATACTGTATGACTATGAGGACATGGAGAGACATACTGATTACTGAAGCAATGTCCCTCATACATTAAGCAGAGAAAAAAAAAGAGGGAAAGAAAAAGAAAAATTAAAATCTGTAATATCAGTCTGTTTTGGTTTTAACATTTGCTATCCCTTATGATCTATAATACATCCTTAGGTCAGAGAAACATTAAAGATACCAGTCACTTTAATGACTGAGATGTTTCTGTTCAGACACTAAAGCTAAATCTCTTTTCCCTTAAAGTTCCAGCTCCACAGAAGCTATAGTTGCTGGTTTATTTTCACTTAATACAATAAAATTTTCACTTAATCCAATAAAACAGCCCCCACATGAAATTCAAATCAAGCTGGCAGGAACACCCAAAACCCAGAAAACAATACAAATTCTAAATTGAAAGAACAGAAATAATCAAGAACTGAAATACAAAACAATTTCTTCTTCCTCCCTCACAGGGCAGATATTATGCCCTTAGAAGGATAGTAAATGCTTATTTCAGGCCCACACTGTTTCTGCATTGCTTACGATTTTTTTTACATATTTTCCCTGTTGGATGAATCATGTCAGAGCAACCACTCAGATGTGTAGGTGCTCATTGTAAGGAGGAATATGAGTCAGCTAGCTACAAGGTAGAGCCAGAAGTGCCGGTTTACAAAGTCCTGTGGTAGCCAGAGAAGCTGTGCTGGAATGGCTGTCACTTCTCCTCTGGGCTCCTTCCAGTCACAGGTTCTGAGTCAGCTGAAAGAGCTGCAAGAAAAGTCACCCATTTCTCTGCCCTTCCTTTCCTAATCTCAGGTGTGCAAGATCCTGCAATGTAACAGTCCATTGACAGTCTGATGAGATCAGAGAAAATTCCCTTTGTACTGATGGTGCAGTTTTGTGCAACCAGCAGACCTTCTGCAAGCAAAATTGATTTCACTCCCCAGATCTACAGGATGTTGGGCAAAGAATGAAGAACAGCTCACAAGAGACCGCAGTGAGGCTCTCAACATATGTACTCTCTAGTGATATTTAGTACAACACAACCTGATGGACTCTGACTCCTTTTTATTCTATTTTCTCTACTAATTAAGGGTATTGGCCAGACTAATTACAAAAGAAATTGTATTCATTATTTCCCCAGGATGCTTCAAGGAAATCAAAACAACAAGAAATACTTAGTAAATGGTAATTTATTTTACTTTAGTATTAATTAGAAAATTAGCTCGCTTGTGTTCCCAAGGTAAGATGCAGCTTTCTTTAGAAGTCCTAACATGCAAGTCAGAAGTGACTCAAAGAACAAAGCCTAAAAACACTGAAATGAAGAAAGCAAAGGGAATAAAGAAGAGGCTTCCAGTTCTAAAATATTCAGCATTTTCATATATTCAGGGAGATAAATTATTGAACTAAGGCCTGAAACACAATAAAAATTCCTCAGGAGAGGACACTTTTGTCCAGAAAGGCCTCTTGCAAGATCAAGACTTGAAATTTGTCTCCTTTACCATCATTTATATAATTTAGGGAAACTGAATGGATTTTATCTAAATATTTTGGTATGACTGATAATGCAATGATTTTATTCTGCTTAATATATACTGACATTTCCACAGTACAAAGCATGATGAGATACAATATCTAGTCATATGGACATTGTCAGATGGCAGCTTCTTACACATCAAAACTTTTTGCTCAATTTTAATACCCCAGCTGAAGTGGGAGGTAAGACTTTGGGGCAAAATACAGAACGTTTCACTAGAAAAGCAATATTAAGCAGTTCACCTGTTACTCCCTCTTCAATATTTACCACATTTTTACTTCCCTCTCTACTGGTAACAGTTATATACTATTTATCTAGAAATCACCATTGCAGTACAGCCTTAAAGATGGATTCTTTTACTAAATTTCCCGTACAAACATTTAAAAAAACTGTGTTTCCTGCTTTTAGTGATTCCCAGTTTAAAAGATCAAATGGTAGGAAAGAGAGACAAATACAGATGCAGGAATCAGGGCCTTTCTTCATGTAGAGCTAGGTGTGGGAGACATAGAAAACAAAGAACAAGGAATAGCTACATTTTCAAAGATTCTGAAATTAGGTATTCTTGCCCTACAATGTCTCTCATGATTCAGTCTAAAGGGGGTAATTTTAGACATCACAGAACGTGAACAAGCAATCTCTGGCCTTGAGGTACAAATAGATTTCATTACAATTTGTCTGCAGCCTCACTACAGGTAGATAAAATCTTTCAAGCCATTTCTGAACACAGTCCGTTTCTATGCAGCATGAAAAACTGACATGGTAATACTTAGTTTGTTAATTCTTTATTATCACATAATAGATGTGATTTTAGGATATGAATGAAAAGTTTCACCAAGGTGACCTGTCTTATCAATCTTCTCATCACAAAACTTTCCATAAGCCTCACAGCAAGAAAATGTAAGTCACAAAAGAAAACCACAAACTACAGGTGCATTACAAGGAATATTACACATAAAATTCAAACTGTAATGACACTGCAGATGATCAACTGTCTGTTTCAGCTATCCAACTGTCTTTTCTTACTTCTAGATCTGATAATATTTGTTAATTTACATACATTTTTTTAAATGTACATAATTATTCATGGTACTCATTGCTATTTTGTGAACTAAATACTCAGCTGTTAAACATTTCACTTGTGGAATTTCCATTGACATTTTCATGTCATTTGAATGGAAATACTAAGGCAACAATATATACTTTCTACCTCTTTACCCCACTACATAGGAAGGTTACATACACATATGACAAGACAGGCTTTGTCTTTCCTTGTGATATTTTCACGTCTTTTTCACAGTAAGAGTTAGAGGATAGAAGTAATTCAATTCATGTAATAAGATAATCTGCATTTCTGAAACTCTTGAAAGAGGAATAATTTTTGAATTGTAATCTCTAAGCTCTCTGACTGTCACAGCCTTAACATAAGAGGATGCTTTTTTTTTGTTTTGTTGTTTTTTTTGTTTGTTTGTTTTCCTCATGAAATGAACATAGCATCTTTAAAGAATGCAAAGGAAGTTTGGGGAAATCATATTAGTTTTCACTTTTAGTCCCAAATATATAAATTCATATTCTGTGATAACAAGTTTTCAAGCAAATAAAAAGTAAGATTTAAAATAATAGTTAACAGTTCCTTCCAATTTTCCACGATTTGCAGAAGGAGAAGCAACATTGACTACGCAGGAGAAGGTCTACAGGAATGTTTCTTGAAGTAGGAAAAGAGCATCGAATGTCACAGAATCATAGAATGGCTTGAGTTGGAAGAGATGTTAAAGATCATCAAGTTCCAAACCCCCAGCTGTGGGCAAGGACACCTTTCATTAGACCAGGTTGCTCATAGCTCCATCCAACCTGGCCTTAAACATTCCCAGGTGTGGGTTATCCACAACTTCTGTCCTTTGACCCAGGTTAATAATTTTCAGCTTAAAAAAACCCAAACAAAAATAAACCAAACCAACCAACCAACAAAAAAAACCTCAACAAAAAACAAAGTAGAAGTGATAAAGGAGTTGAACAGCAAACTTAACTGAGTTATCAACACAAATTGAAACCTGTGCCTATATTAGTGAGGGGGTGGAGCTCAGCTCTGACAGCTCCACTTACTACTTTCCCACCCCTAAGGACAGGCACCCAAAACACATTTATCCCTAAAAGGAACAAAGGCAGCAGCATAATGACATGCCCAGGGCCCACTGTGCCTATTCCATACAGTCATCCAGGTTACAACTCCTGGATTTCCCAACCCATGGTCATGTTCCATTCCTTGAAGCCAGAGAAAAGCCAACAACAGTTCAGCAAGTCTGAATAATGCTGTATTATTGAGCCTGTGAGCCTCACAACATTACCCCATTACCACCTCCTGTATATCACCCTCCTCCCTGCAACTGATGCCAGTCACAGCCTTTCCTTCTACCACTACTACAGCCCATCACTTAACATGATTCCCCCGCCTCAGAGGGACCAGAGATGACTACAGCAAGACTGCAAGATGAGAGAAGGATGGGGCTGCTTGGTGGAATTGGAGTGAAGTAGACTGAAAGATCAAAGTATAATTGTGAGAAGTGTCAAGAACCACTTCTGTTCTGGAAAGAAATATACTGATCACACAAGAAAGTATTAGAGATGTATTATTCCAGGTGTGCTGTTGTCAAACTAGCTCCTTAGTTGAGATGTTCAGCTTGTACAGAGCGCCAAGTGAGAAGCTGACTTTTTTCCTTTATCCACCATGAAGTTAAAATCTAAGGTATGTAAATCAAAGTGCAGCCACCGTCTTAATCATTCACATTTTCAAACACAAAGAATAGTTAAGTAGCAGCTGACTGATGGACTATGCAGAATAACAGTCTATTCTCTATCTCTGGAAATAGAGGTGTTTATTTTGGATTGACTGTGATTTCTAGCCTTCACAGCTGAAGTCTACAAGTGATGCTCACCCAAAATCAAATGTTTCTATTCTTCTCAAGTCTCCCATCTCATGGTTCTGTGAAATTTTATTACTCCTTGCTGCCTTAAGAAGAGATACTGATAAATATATATATACAGCTTATAAGAGACATGACAAAGCATAAACACAGGGACAAATCCAAATAATGTTTCCCTCTCTAAAACCTTTTTCTGCTACACTTTAAGGCAGCCCACCACTCAGCAAAATATAATATGTAACAAGTGTTTCTAGTGAGTCAACATGTAATTTTATTTAGAGGTCTAAATGCATAGTCAGTACTGACTTGAACCCTTCCAAGCTGTCACAAGTACAGCTGGTTGCATAGAAGTCAAAACTTTCATGTTCCTGGTCTTCAGGTATCCTGTCCCAGCAAAAAAGAAATCACACGGATGACCCTGAATAAATATTCAGATAGAAGTTTCAATTTTAGAAGAATAATTCTTTTTAGTAATTGATCCCATGCAGAGCCATTACTGACATACAAAAATAATTGTAAATCATTTACACACACTGCTCCATTTTCACTCAAAAGAAAAAAACATAGAAATGTGGTGATAATGGGCTGTTTCAAGATGCAGAATTGGGATACGGAAGAATACTAAGCTTAATTGCATTTAGAAAGCACTTTAAAGCCACATAACTTGTAAAACTCAACAATTTTATAATATTACCAAATCTTTGATATAGGCTATAGCATAAATAATACTTGTCAGAAAGATTTCCAACTGCCTATACTTTTCTCAAAACCCTTTATTGTATCACTTTTACAATTAACATCCCTATGGTTGTGGGGACACCTAGTGGTAAGCTAAATGTGTTTATATATAAGGTAGTGATCTTCAATTGCCAGAAACCTGTTCTCTTTTATTTTCAGAAAACTATCCTCTTACTTGCATAAAAAAACGCAGTCTTCTGCACAAGAATAATTTCAACACAAAGTAACATCAAGAAATAACAGCTGAACATAACACACCACCAATTTCACTGACTCCCCTCTCCCTTCCCAGACTGATATGTCTATAGGAGGTGAAAAATAAACTTTGAGCATACAACACCTTTTTATCCTGTATGCCCTGTCAGAGCTCATTACTCTCCAAGAAACTTCTTTTAGATATTTCACATGAGAAGGGTTTAATGTTTAATACAAAACTTACTGATTTGAAGATATTTCCTACTACGCTGGATTTTGATTCAGCAGAGGGATATGACAGTGCAGTGAAATCACAGTACAAGCAGAACATACCAATTTGGCATACAGTTGGATCACAACACAAATATGATTTCTATTACTGGTCTTTATATGTTTGTTATCATGGCACTGGGTATTCCCAGTCACCGCGAGGGAATACGTGAGTCCAGATCAAGTTCATTTCTATCTTCAAAGTTTATTCTCCTGGCTGTTCAGTTTTTGTAGTCTATTGAGCAACTTACACCCTTCCTCTATGCTGGTCTGGCTAGCTCAGGAAAACACATTCTGTATTAATTTAGGAAGAAAAAAAAATAAAATAAAATAATCAGTTACATCACCAGTTGATCCGGTCAACAAATACAACCAGCTGATCTAAATCAAAGTCCACACTCTGGTCCCCCTTGTGCTGGCATGAATTCAGCTTTCTTTAAAATAGCTGTGGTTACTCCTTGTTTTCTTTCCTGAGTTATGTAAGTTTGTGCCCACCTCCTCTAAGCAGTCTTCCACAGCTGCAGGATTGTTATTCAATCACACCACCACCTCTTTTTCCTCACCTCCATCAGAAAGGGACCAGTTGTTAATTATGCCAAAGCTGTGCTCAGATACAGCAAAGAGAGCATCTGAAAAAAACAGTTTTGTCTCCCTCATCCCAAAATGTGCAATGTTATATATGCAATAGGTACAAAGGTAAGAAGAAATTTTTCCTTTGCATATTTTCTAAAATTGAATGCCTTGACCATTTTCAGCATAAATTGCTTTGGTGTTCCCCTGTTATTGCTGCCTGGATGAGAGCCATTTTCAAGTATCCTAGAAAATACAAAGAACCTCTGTCTGTATTTGAGAAACTTTCCTCTCCCCCTCCTTACTGACACTAGCACAAGTTATATTCTTCTGGCAACCCAGCATTAGAATTCCACAAAAATTAATCGCATATTGAGATATTATAAAATATTTTCTTTTTACAAAACCAAAACATTTTATATGAATAGAGAATATCACTCTGTAGGTTTTATCATTTGTTTCGTCTGTCCAAACTCTACGTGCAGTTTTCCAATAAGTTTCCTCAGTTGTCTTCCTCAAGGCTTTCTTCCTGGTCAGTTGACCAGATTCTTCAGTTTCTCCTTTTCTTGTTTCTGCCCAAGGTTTGTATGAAAAAAAGCATTCATGACTTCTCTAACCAAGCAGTCTGGCTAAGCCTTCATTCTACGGAATAAAATCGTAATGTTCCCAGAAATACACCATATAAGGATGTTTTAATCTCTCCTCAGTCCTTGGCATTAAGTTTTGTCCTGCCCTTTATTTGACAGCATATCCTGGATGTCAAAGATTTTGACATTTCAAGTATTAACATTTTACTAACCCCTCTCCAGCTGCTCAGAAACTTCATGTTCTAGCCTTATCATTACAGCACTAATTCATGAATGCCAGCTTTAACTAGGCCTTTTGGACTAGGCCGCTTGGGGATTTTTGCTTGTTTGTTTTACCTAGATATATCCATCAGCAAGTAATATCTCCATTCCATCTCCACTAGGCTGTGCTGATCCTGAACAGTCTTCAAGGGGAGTCATACACAGTGCAGTTTCTCTCTAGAGAAAGAAACAAAGAAAGCAGATTTTTCTATGGGAATACATCACAGTTTTATCATGCTTAGGAAGTCCATCTGGAGTCCAGAAAGGTAAAAGCAAGGTAAATTTACACTCTAAATCCAAATATATATCTGCTGCTTGATCCTGTACTAATGCCTCATGGGGTCTACCTCCAAAAGGCAGATGCTTCCTAAAGGCTCGTTAACTTCCTTCCAGCAATCACAGAGCTCTGGTCCCTCAACATGCTCCTCAGAAAAAAGAACACTAATCTTACTATCCTCAAGAACCTCATGTAGCTCAGTTACCAACATCATTTTGACTAACAACTCTTATTAGCTGGATCTCATTATCAGCTAGAGAGAAAGTTCACTGAACTCATTATAGACAGCAGATAGGAATCACTTGTTCATCTTTATGTCAGGAAACAGAAATGTTGTTCAACTCTATTGTTGTAAGGTTCTCTCTCCATAAAACTGCATGTTTTGACATGTCTCTCTTAAGTCTGCTTAACTGAAGAAGCCTTCTTGTTAAAGAGCTAGCAACATTTTTCTATGTACAGAAATCAGAGATTCTTTTACCCAAATTATTCTATCAAAACACCATTGCAATGAAGCATTATGAAATAGGTATAAAATAGCAAGGAGTCAATTGCCCTCTGAAACTCTAGTGTGTGGTCTTGAAACTTTATCTAGGACTTTTCTAGAAAAAGTAACTACACTCAAGACTGCTTAAAATCACAGTCAGTCTACTCCTGCCCACATTTTGATAGCATCAGTGAGTAAACCTATTAACATAAACAAACACAGAAAGAGATTAGTCAATTAGTCAACCTGATTTTCACTGTTTATACAGCTGTAAGGCAATAATTTCCATGCATGGGTGAAATAACTAAGATATGCTCAGCTAGTAAGGGATGGTCATAAATTTACAAAAATACAAATATTTGTGTGAAGATTTTGCTTAGTTTATAGGTATACACACTGCATTGTTTCATCTGTGGCAATTAAGTTTTATTGTGTCACTATTGTAAGGTTGAAAACATAGTACTGCTGTCAAAGTGACCTGAAAAATACTTGCTGTACAACTAAAGTATTTGAATTAACTCTTTCCTGGATCAGAATAGATATCCTTCCACAATGGCAACAGAAAAGGTAAGAATCATTTCTATCTAGTATGATGTGCAAGTGTGGAAAATGACAGGAAATGAAAATTATAAAACAGATGAACAAACTTAGAAAATTTAATGACATACATAATGAAATTTCAAATATATCCACATCTTCTCTCCAGTGTTGTTTAAGAGCATTTTATCATTGCTATCTTTTTACCTTTCTTTGCCTGTATCTGACTCCTCTCCTATATACCCTCTGTATTGTACTCATGCTATTATCTTATCATTTCAGTACAGAGAGCATACAAGATAAAGTTGACTTTTGCCACCCAAAACTAGAATATCATGACTTATGAAGACCACACAGCAAGAAGGTGTTCTGTTAAGACTTGTTTTCAACACTGAGGAGCTGTTCTGGAGCATTCATTTACACATGGATCAAGTCGCGTCCTAAAATGGCTTCAAACAGAGGATAGAACTTTACAGTTTTCTCCCATGAATCCTTGTCTGTATTTTTTGGTAGTCCAAAAAGTCCAGCTGAAGTTCAACCAAACCACTACCCACCAGGTTCAGGCAACTTCTCCACCTAGCAAAGTGCTCTGTCTCAGACAATGGCAACAGAAAACTTCAGGGGAGGAGACAAGTCTGAAAATTTTCTTGTGTCTACTTCCTCTCTACTTTCCCACAACCTGCAACTACTATATTTGTGATACTAGAGGTGCAATCTTACTTACTCTCTTATTTTTCATTTGCAGAACTCATTTCTATAAATCTGCTTAATTTATTTTTTTTTAATTGATGATACTGTCTGCTACTACACTCTCCTGTGGTAGCAACATTCAGAGGCTCACGGCCTTGTGTATAACAAATTACTTTCCTCTATCCATTCAAATCAACATTTTCCAGTTTCAAGTGTCCTCTAGTTCTTGTACAAAGGATCTTAACAAATAAAATCTCCAAATCCAGCTTCCTTCTCAGCCTTCTCTAAGATCAGAGGTCCTCATCTTTCCTCATTAGGCAGCTGATCTACCCCACTGATAGTTCTAATTTCCTTTTTCCAACTATTTTTGTCTCCTTACAGCACTTCAATTCTGTCTCCATCTTCATGTCTTCCTTGATGATGTCCAACATCTTGTTGACCATTTTGGTTACTGCTGCATGTTAACACAATGATTTTAGAGAACTGTCAAAAATGACTCTAAGATATCTTTCCTTAATTATACACACCAATTCAAAATTTGATATGGTGTCATGCTGGATGCATTCCTTATATTACTCACCTTAATGTAGTACAAAGTGAACCTTATTTGTCACTTTTTTTTGAAGCTCTGTTTTGTAATATGTTACTTGAAGCCCTTGCCACTGGCAGGGCATTTGGCTGTTCAGTAAAGTATTTATTGCATTTTGTACAATAAGTCTAGCAGCCTTAGTTCTGCTGGAGGACTTTTAGCTGCTTATTGAGCTAAAAATTTATTAGGTTTTGGAACTTTTTATTAATTTAATTTCTCTTTTGAAGCGATGTTTAGGATTGCTCTTCTCTTACCCAGCTGTACAGTGATTAGGCTACTACTAATACATGAAAAATATTCAAGCATATCAAGACAACAGGAATAGACTGATCTGAGGTGCTCTGCACCTTCACCAATATGTACTTCCAGTGCATTTTGTTGCCCTTTGTTCTCACCTAGGCATGGGAAGACTTCATCCCTTTGTAAGGGTCATTCTAATCCTGTTCACACCCTTTTCACATAGCCTTGAGACACAGGCACACAGCAAGCCTTCAGCTATTTGCCTCTAGCAAACTTGCCAACTGCTCTTCCAAGTTCAGGACCGTCACAGAAGAATTGTCCTCTGCTCCCAGGAGGTACATAGTCCTGAGCTCCCTGTCCTCTAAGCCAAGGAGTTCTTCCTTCTGCCCCTTCTGAGCAAAGCTGCTGTGCAGACTGCTAGCTGCTAGCTGTGGTTTCTTCATCACTCAGCTACTGCTTTTTATCATTGTCAGAGCAAGCTTAACATTTCCCCTTAGAGGGTTCATTAACTCAGAGACAGGGGATCCTAGTTCTAGCTATCACTCATCTTACCTAAACATCTGCCAAAAATTGATCACAGTTTTGCCATTTAAATTAATTATCATTCAACAGTTAACATAATTAACAGAGATACAAGCAATCCACAGCCTGAAGAGGAGCTGACATTTCAGCTTTCATGCTGTCCTTTCTGGGCTGAGTTAAGCATCACTCGCACACAGCCTGCCTCATTTACTTTCAGACTGACATGGTTCACTCTGCAAGGTTTGTCTACGTGGTCTTAAACTAAGTGTTGAGAGTTTCCTCAGGATTGTTGTCAATTAAAGGCCAACCTTCAGTATATTTTTTGCTTCCCTTCTCTCATCAATACAGCAAATATCTTAAGTCCATCAGCCTATAAGTCCATATGCCTGGGTAACACACTGTCATCTCCTTACTTCACCTTTTCCTTCTGGCACCGTGCATGCATGGAAAAGGCCAGAATCTAAGATGCAAAAAGTGAATGTGCAAAGATAGAGAAATATTATTTCAGGGAAGTATTAGAATTTATGTCATTGTTTGAAACCTATAAAGTCTAAATAATCTTATTCATAGATGTTAAAAGAGAAACATATAACCTTAATTTAAAAGTGCCTTAGAAAAAAAAATGGTGTCTTGTTAAGAATATATTTTTCACTAATGTAGGTGAAGAGGGAGGCAGGAATTGAGGACAAATAAGTGGTGATTTTTTTCCAATAAATATTACATTTTAAAGGAAAAATCAACGAACCAGTTTTCAGTTTTTAAAGCTAGTATAAAATAGATTACTTCCTTTTGTTTTCAACTCATTTTGAAATAAATAAATTCTCGAGCTGATATGGTGTATTTTCAAATATATCACTTCAGCATGAAACAAAAGCCTGGATTTTGCAAAAGATTTATCTACCTGCTCATGGCTACAACATTTGGCTATTCTCATTTACTTTAATAAACCTTTTAAATATTCAAGATTTTCTGTGTCTACACAGAGTATATATTTCAACATGTGCATGTAAACTTCCTCTTCTTACATTTTTAAATTTTCTACCTCTCTCCAGTGTTGATCTTTCCAATTCTGAAGATGGTTAAGTCCATTTATCACTTTGTTTCTCCCTCCTAAAACATTTCCAGAAGGACTTACGTAAATCAGAGAAGTAGCTGACAAACAAAAGATAATTTCTCTAACACTGACGATGATGTAAGGATACTATTAGCAATACCTATAGGATTAAACAATGCCTTTGTGAGTAAATTCAGCAGCCTAATCATTCTGTCTCAGACTTAAGCTGCAGCCTCCTGAGTTATTTATGAAGCAAACATAAAACCAAACACAAAGATTTTTGTCCTCATTTTTCGGTAAGCTATGGATCTATGGAAGCTATTTATATCTATAATATATACCTTC
The DNA here is from genome assembly GCA_013396755.1 of Sclerurus mexicanus. Taxonomy (NCBI): domain Eukaryota; kingdom Metazoa; phylum Chordata; class Aves; order Passeriformes; family Furnariidae; genus Sclerurus; species Sclerurus mexicanus. Next base: position 644,040 of record VWZF01003276.1, read on the forward strand.
TATTTCAGATATATGTTGGCTTTCCTTAAAGGGCTGATTTCATGTAACTCACATGGCATTTTTGAGTAACAAAAAAACTAGTGTGCTGATTTCCAGGAAAGGAAAATAACAATTTGCCCACTTACATAGATTCTTTCACTCAGGAAAAAAAAAAAAAAAAAAAAGAACAAAAAAAAGATTACAAGATACAGTAGGGTTTGTAACTTATGCAAAAAATTGTATCAGTACATCTTCATACATATCATTTATCATTAAAGAAAGAACTGATAACCAAAGCTGTGTTATAATTTATTAATTTTTTTCATGGTTAGGCTTTAATTCAAGACTCCTTACTAGTGTACAACTTAAGTCTTATAGAACAGTTGTCTATCAAATTACCTCTTTAGACATTCCTCTTCTCAGTTCCAGTTTTATGGTTTGTTCTAAGGTTGTACAAACAGGTATCACATATAAGTATAAAAAAGAACAGGCCAACATTTGGAAAACAAAGCTTCAGGTTGAGACTAAAAACATAAGATGAACTAAAATCATTAGATTTTAGTTCAGGTCAAATCAATTAAGAAGACTGGATTTTAAGAAACGTTTGAACAATACTTTCAGGCACATGGTGTGATTCTTGGGGTGTCCTGCACAGGGTCAGGAACTGGACTTGATGATACTGGTGGGTACCTTCCAGCTCAGTATATTCTATGGTTGTTTGATTCTACATTTCTACTTTTTTCTAATTCTTGGCCTGACATGCAAATTTGTTATTTGTACACATAGTACACAGAAATTCTCACATGAAAAATAAAACACAGACAAAAGATTCTCTGTTTGAATACAAAAGATCAAAATCATAAAGGTTTAACAAAAAGAACATGAGCATTTTTTAAAGATTTCCTTACTGAAGTTTCATTTAAAGATTTTTTGCCACTTCCATATTGAGAAGTTTGCATTTGAATAGTTTTTAGTTGGCCAGTACAAAAGCACAAGTAGTGAAAATAAAACCAGATTTTATAGTACAACACATCTTGTGTTCTTTGCTACTTGAAGTATCATGCTATAACTTACCTTCTCATCATTCAAACATCTACATAACATCTCCCTAAAGATCCACACAAATACAGTTGGATTTGTCTTCTACTTTAACAAAGACTTTTTTTTTTCATATTGTATTTTATTTCATTCACACTGAGTGACCTCTGGAGTACATCATCTTCTATGAGACAGAAGGGACATCATAACTGTGTCATTTTTGCCAGTAAAAGTTTTTAAGGGGAGAAGGTCTGTTCACAAGCCTTATTTATTTTTTTTAATTAACATCCTTTTTGGGTTACTTATAGATGAGGCAATAGTCAGACAGAACCATGGACCTGATTACAACTACTCTCAGACACTGCCATGGATCTCATGACAGTGTCAGTTAAACTAATTTTTAGGAATTGAAACAGCTGCAGTGAGTCAGTTGAGCTCAGGCTACAACATAATAATAATTAGATGTTTATTTCAGTCACTAGCCCCTCATACACACTGTGGGATTTGAACATAAAGCTAGAGCTGATTAAGAACAGTTAAAATTCACTGGCTTACTTCATAGTAAGTTATACTTACAGTCATTGTAGCTGCAGTCACAGTCATGACAGTAGTTCTCCAGAGCTTTGATTTATATATGTCTAATTCTTTTCAGTAGATATTCAGGCTTAAGTATAGCAAGTTGAAATAACTGATAGTTGTCTTGCTCTGTAGATTGCCATTTATATACTTTGAACCTGTCTCATCCCAGTTAGAAAGCACTACTGATGCCTAAACAGGAAGACATTCAAACCAGTCCTTGTTACTCTCTCAGTATCGTAGTTTGGACACCTAGGACATGCTAAAGAGAGCTAACCTCTAAGAAGGTATGATTACCACTAACATCTGCAGGGAAGACACAAGAGTCATGGTTCTTCATTTACTGGATGAAAAGTTGAAATGGTGTAAAGACTTCTAAAATAGTAAATTATTGCAGGTAATTTTTTTTCAAATTGTATTGCAACAGCTTAGTGATATAGAAAATCATTCTGTTTCTGCATTCTGGCTTATAACTGTCTGTTTTATCTGGGGTATTGTATCCACACAGTAATTGTAAGAGAATAAAGGGGCACAGGAGGTTTGCTTTCTTTTTATTTCCTTCAGTAGCATTCGACAATTCACTAGACTGTTTTTTTATGTACTAGACTTGCAGACCATGTCAAGGCAGCCTGCAAACATCTCATTTTTTATTTAGGCAATGTAATGTCTTTAATGTCTGAAGTTTCATCTGAATTAAATTTTGTGTAGTGCCAGGTTTGGTTTAATTTTGTTTGGAATCTGGCAGAAAAGAAGTCACAGAAGGGAAAAGAACTAAACCCCACATTCCTTGTTTATGTCCTTTCCCCCAGCCACATTTGAGGCAGAGTATGAATTAATTATGAGTCCATATGAAGCCAATAACTTTGTGACTGAGCTTTTTATGTGTCCTGATGTTTTATTATAATATTATACTCAGTGAGTGTATTTCCCATGTTTTTGCTTACATTCAGTTGCAAAGATCTATGTTCATGTGTTTCCCAGGGTTTTTTTAAAACAGATGAGTTGTCTGAATGTAGTTAATTTTAGTGCTAAATATGTTCATTTGGTATACATTCAAGTAGCTGATCTGGAAAAAAAATATCAAACGGGAATGCTGAATAGTTTATTTAGATCTAAAAATTGCAATTCCCCTGCAGGTCCAAATGAGCTATGGGAATTAATATTTTCCTTATCTCTGGAAATAAATACAGATCTGTGACATTAATTATGGATATGTCTTTATGGAAAGTATGGATCAAAAGAGAGTATATACAAATAATTGTACAGCAAATATATTCAATACTGTCCCAGAAACAGATGTAAATCACACTGTAACTTCACAAGAGAGCAATAAAAAACTACAAAGTTACTGTTAAAAAAGATTGTGAATCACTGAATAAATGATCACAAGGCTACAGTATTTGCTACAATACATACAAATACTGGGTACCTGTGTCCCAGAACTCAGATGTGGGTTACATCCTTAGGATACCCTGTCTATTGACTCAGAAGGGTTTCAACAATCTTTTAATTGTCTCAGGACTCATCAAAACATCTTCTAAAAGAGGTAACAGCAACCTTATGAAATCTAACAAAAGGAATATTGACTTCAAGTGGGAAATTGTCATGGCTCTGCAACATCAGACACTACTCGGTTTCTCTAACTTGTCTCACATAATCAGTTCCTCCTGGGTAGACTCTGATACTGTGACTCCGCACTGGGCTTCAGCTGACAGAGCAAAGCTCTGTGGCCAAGGCTTAGACACGACAAGAGCACTGTTGCTAGGCTGAAAGAAATTCAGTGAGCTAAAACCACTTCAGATAATAAAAGTGAAAATGGAGAGTACTTGTTGAGATAGTGAGTGGCTCAAGGATTTTGAAGGAAAAATAGTCACATGAAAGGATATAAAACTCATAAGCTATGTATATCCTGTTTTCACTGTGCATAGTAAAAGACCTCAAACAAAAGTGACCTAGTGAGCTGGGTTACAGATAACATTCTACCACAAGCGGTGTAGGACTTCAGGTCCTAACAAATCTTTGGGTTTGATGTAAGCTAGCAGTGTAAAATTTGATAGCCTGTCATATTGAGGAGGTAAGACTACATGATTTAGACATCCTTTTTGAGCTTAGTTTCATGAATTTAAGTCTCTCTCAAGGAAAGGACAGCTTTGATTTTTAAAGAGAAGTACTAATAACATTAGAATGCCTAGATGCTAACAGTAGCATCTTGCTCAGCCTGGCAAGGACCTTGTAGCAGAGAACAAAGAATAGCTCTGTGACAGGGGCCATGAAATACAGGATTGTGGTTGATGGTGGTATGAAAGAGAATTATGCTACAAAATGCCTTAACTGTCTGAAAAGGAAAAAAAAAAAAAAAAGTGTTTTCAGCCTAGTTTAAAATGTGCCTGTATATTATTTTCCAAAGGCAGAAACAGCATCTCAGAAGATTGAGCCCACAAAGGTAAGAGCCCAAATGGTGCTTAGGTGGCCCTACATGGCAGGATCAAACCGGGTAACCCTTCCTGGTTGACATATTTGATTTCATCAAAAAGCTTTGACTGAAAATGAGACACCTGCGAATTCCCAAGTCTCAAACCTTTGAATTCAAAAAGTGATTTAGAATTTAGCTAGAAAAAATGAAGACATTTTCAGAGGTGAAAATATTATTGAGATGGGACAGCAAGGAGCTCAGCAATTTATGAGAAAAATACTAACATAAAAGGGTAAAAATTTCAAGGTGAAAAAAAATAAAAACAGAGGATAAGATAGCAACTCAATAGCCTGAAGAATTAGCCTGTACCAAAGAGCCTATACCTCTGACACTTGACAGGCAACTGCTGGGTTAGAAGACACACTGCTGTACCTGGTGAGTATATTTGTACTTAGCCTCTTAGCTAATTAATCTTAGCTATCTCTCTGTCTTGTTGAGCCCCCAATAAGCAATTGCTGAAGATCCTCTCTGTGACTGGTAAAAGACCCCCAAGTGGCTCAAAGAAAGTGGAAAGAGGACTCTCAGCAGAGTGTGCTGGTATCCTGGCTATAACTTATTTTCTCTTCAGCTAAGTCAACCCTGCATTATTTAACAGAATATGAGATAACAAAGCCATATTTTCCACATCCCTTTTTTTAGCTATTGGGAAATAATTGGAGAAGAAGGCAATACAACACTGTTGCTACGTTATCCTTCTACTGCAGTCATGCATTGAAAATTCAGTGATTAGCTCTTATCAAGCCTTTCAGAGAATGCTGAAAAAAGTTAGAGGATTACTTTCTAGATAAGATTCCACTTTCTGAATTTTAAACAGAATTATGTCTTTTTCTGAGGAATGGTCTGAATCAGCACTGAAGTTCCATGGAGGAAACAGATATTAGATTTATTTACTGTTTCCCACCAGCTCTAGGTTCGGGGTCCAACTGAACTCATGATTTTTTTTTTTGTTTGGTTGTTTTTTAATTACCTTTCTTAAGTTCCATTCCCCCCAACACACTATATAAAGACACTTATTAGCCTTCACATTTTTTTCTGAGACCATGCACTCTACAGTTTAGGATCTTGGTTGTGTGAAATTACAGACATGTGCAAGCTGCTGTAGGATTGGACTCAGCTTAATGAATACTTTTGGAGATAGAATAACTGATATGTTTTGCTAATTTCAAGGACATGCCACCAACACTAAGAAAAAAATATATAGTACACATTAAAATACACATAGATAAAAATGTGTTGAGTCTTATTAAAAGTCTTTTTGCTTCAAATTACAAAACCATGAAGGCAAAATTAAAAAACAAAAACAAACAACGAACTAAAAAAAACAACAAAAAGAACAACAAAAACCCCCAGCAAACAAAAACAACAAGCCAACCTTCTTTATCTAATAGAAATCTTAAATATTTATTACAAATCGGTAGGATTGAATCACTTGGGGAATCAATAATTAATACGTAGAAATGTTTCAGATCTCTTATTAATATCAAAGGCTTCAAATAATTACTTTACAAATCCAGAGCAGCAGAAATCATGAAGGCTTTAAACATTGTGGGAGGTGGAAACAAGCTATAAAGCTGAAAACTATAAAAATTATAAAAAATAAATCAAATAGTTTTTGATCCTATACTGCTTTGTTACAAACGAGATTTATACTATAAGCATGATCCAGTATAGATCTTTTGGTGCTCAGTGGAATTAACAGCAAAATTTTTCACAGCTTTAATGATCCAGAACCAGGCCCATAGAAATGTCACAGTATTGATCATATACAGTTCAAATATCAATAATAGCACTTCAAAGCCAGGGAGCTAGCAGTTGCCATTAGAAAGTAAACTTGCTTTTGAATATCATAAAAACATGTTAATGACTTCTGAAGCACCATTTTATGTGAGCAAACGAACAGAACTCTAGAGAACTAAGTTCAGCTCTAAAAAAAAACAACCTTTCCCAGCCTGTCCCTCAAGACTGAAAAAACCCATGACAATAAATGTCACCATGTATTCCTCAAGAAAAGCACATAATTTCAACTTAAGTGATGACATTGGCTATTTTTAGCTAGGAAAAATAAAAAAGTAAGAAGAAAGGCATTTAAATTAGACAATATTGCTTATTCCCTACTTCTGCCCGTTATCCTACAAGGGCAATGTATCCATGAACAGCTTTTTTAATTGTATGCAAAAATGGGAGTTTTCCTTTTAATTCATTAGATTGCTATATCAATTCTGTGACATTTTCTGTTACAGTTCTTGATACTCATCTCCAAACCTTGCAGTAAAAAAACTTGTCCAAACTTTAATGGTTTTATTAAAAACTGGAACTAGATGGTCTTTATGGTCCCCAAACCAAACCATTCCATGATTCTAGGAGAAATAAGCATTTATAGTCCCATTATCCCTCATTGGTGGAAGACAAAGAACAAATTGCAAAAAACTAAACAGCTCATTGTCAAGTATGTGATCTCTTGTATAATATAGATATGAAAAAAACTCCTGTGAACCTGTAACAGCAGAAATTGATAACATAGATTTATTTGCACCAAAACCAGAGGACAGATACTGAAGAACTACAGGCATTATCATCAACTATCCCACAGAAGACATCAAACTCCTATGTTCCATCTCAAGTTAAACAACACACAAGAATATAACTTTCCTGGTGTTTTTGTGATACTTGCATTTTTTTTCAGACATCCAACAGCATAAGCTATGAGACTTCTGAAAAGACAGGTATTCCTCAGATAAATCATACATGGTAGTAAGTTCAGTGTTAAGTTCACCTTTGATCTGTGCATACTTAGCAAACCTGACACATCAGACATACTCAGCATGCAATAAAGAATCTCTCAGAAACTGCAGAGTATATCTATTCTAGCCTATAAATACCTCCAATCAGTACCACAGGCAGTAGTCAAAAGGATTAAAATAGTTGGGGGAGCAGAAAGAGGCTGGTAACAAGTGCATGATCCTGCAGTGAGGTGCAGAGATACAGAAGTCTGGGCATTTATTCTAACCTGAACGATTCAGTCTATTTGCTGTTTTATTTGGTTGCTGCAAAAACTCTTTACAATCAAAACATATCTCATTATAAAGATGTGCAATCATATGTTACTTCTTTGGTTGCAAGAGGAGAAGGAAAAAGTATTTTTCTCTCCCACATGCTGTTACACCTCGATAGTTTCAATTTGCAACTGATATTTGGCATTTTTCTACATTACCTCATGCAAAAATTGCAAGGTGTTCATAAATAGACATATAATTAAGATTGCATGCTGTAGTCTGTCCTGTTTAGTTGAAGTGAATACAATTAACTGTAGTATCTGGATATTTTTAGGATGAAGAAGAAGAGAAAATAGAACTAGACTAAAGGAGCTGGGGGAAAAAAAAAAAATCAATCCTGGTCATATTGCAGCAGCAGTAGAGGACAGCTCTAACTTTATTATTCAGGAAAGTCATAGTCTGTGGCCCACTCTGGTGGGGTGGGGTTCCATCAACAGTGATGAAGGAGGAAAGAGCAAACTAAGACATATACTGCATCAATGCATTTAAGAGGTAGCATTTGACAGTGGAGTTCCTGCTGGAGAAACCCACCCCAGCTACTATTTCTTGATAAGAAAAGCTCACTCTGTTGTAGAGTTACTTCCTAGTTCACAGGAAGATGTGGGTTGTGCCTACCTGGTATAATGTGAACTAAATCCTGTGCTTCAGTTGTCTCTGTTTCTCCAAAGAGGTTGCATTGTGTTGATTACCTCTTCACTAGATAGTTTTTGTTTTCTTTACTCTAACAGATTTACACTTCTATTCTCTCTCAATCTGTATTTTACAACAGAATGAATACAAGCATCCTAGATTTTTCTTTCCCCATTTTTCACCAATGCTAGCACTTTTATTTCCAGCACATCATTTTGCCCACAATGCGTAATGAAAATTAGAGTCTTAAACTCTGAAGTTGAGATTATATAACAGCAGTCAGATCATGAGTGATTCATTCATACAGAGAAGGCTGGCTGGACAGAAAAGAACATAATTGTACCAATTGTCAGTGGAAACTCAAGATGCAGAACCTTGGAAGATATGAGATTCTTAACCTCATAAAATATATAGTAGAGTCTCACAGGAGTAGATCAGGCATGGCCAGAGGAGATTTGCCACAGAAGAAATGTCTCCATTGCTGTTGTCCTAGTTCAGCAGGTGGGACCAGTTATCACTGTGTGGGGGTGATCAAAGCTATGTATTCTACCCCCCTCTATTCATTTCCCAAGAACAATGGACCATTTGCAGCAGCTGCCCAGTGAGTCGTTAGCACCTTCACACCCAGCCCGAGGGGGCGTGGCTGCTAATGGGCCATCAATGGTTCAACAATACCCCATGACTCAGAGTTAACCACCCATTGTGTGAGTCCCTGCCCTGGGGGAGGGACTGGGTGCTCCCTGAAGGTACATAAGTGGGTGTAAGAAGACTTTGGGGGAACTTCTTGGATCCAGAGGAGCAGCAGGACCTTGACAGGAGGAAACCATCACTCTTGACCAGACCCCAGCCATCATCTGCACCAACAGGTTCTTTACTTCCTTTTGTTTTGGACTTGGGGGAACCATGCGGGTCTCAGCACAAGGGCTAACAAACCCCTTTGGGCTTGTGCCCCAGGACACTGGGTTATACTGCTGGGTTTTTGGTGAGTTGAAAGCAGTTTTCTCTTTGTGTCAGTGTATTTTTTGTAATACCTTTCATTAAATTGTAACTCTGACTTATAATCTCTCTTGTGGTGGGTCTGTTTCTCCTGCTGGTTTACCCTTAAACCAGCACATCTGTTAAACTATTTTCTTTTGGAAAAATGAAAATTATTTCTCATTTATTAAGTCCTGATGTGATGGTGACATCAGACATTTGCAAAAAGTTGGCTAAAGTGCAATAGCATTTTTTTTTCTGCTTCAGTATGGAGTACAAGGGGCAGAGAACAGTGAGAAAGAGTAAGACTTTGATCACTATGTAGCAGCACAGTTTAGGCGTTTTGTTTTATTTTATTTCTTTTATGATTTTTATTTTATGGTTTGTTCTGTGTTTCAATCTTCTTTAAAGAAACCAGCTCCCAAAAGAAATAGACACATATATTTTTTGATTTTTGCTGCCATCTTGTGCAAAATAATGTTTTGACTGCCAAGAAGCTTGTAGAACAAAAGAGTAAGAGTATGACATAATACCAAAGTTCCTATAAATACCATGAAAAAGTAGGCCACCAACTACAAGGGGGAAAACCCCCCAAACTCCTTTGTCTAATTCTGCCACCTCTTCCCACTTCACAATAAGTACTTATTATTATTACCAAAGAACACACAGAATTTCTCAATCTCACAATGCATTTCCAGGAAAAGCTCTTTAAAAACCTCAAGTTGATTGGAGACAGAAAGCTTATAAAAAGCTGAATACAAAAGGCAGTCGATGGTGCCAACAAAGAAAAGGTATATCCAGCTTCTGGAAGAGGTACAGAAGCTCTGATGTTTTTCTTACATTGCATGTCTGATTAGTTTCCCATCCAGCTCTTCCTTAGGACTTTTCCCAATGTATTTTCACTGCATGTCCATGGCAGCTCAGATGTCTATTCATGCTTGGGGTATGTATAAACCAGAATTTGCTAAAGGGTCAGGTAGTACCTAATTTGAGTTTCCTGGTGGAGTACTCCTCAGCTGGTTTTCCTCCAACATTTACCAAATAACTTCCATGATTCATTCTTTGGCTCTACATGGCCCACACCCAGCACTTTGGTTATCTTGATTACACTTCTATTAACAGGGCTAGTGAGGTTTTAAGTTCCAGAAATTAGGATGAATTTTCATGACTTCTCACTTCTCATAGTATGTGGGAGGTTACACTGAGACTTCACTTCTTTTCCAGCAGCCTAAACAGTATAGGATAGCTCCACATCTCCATCCTTGGACTGTGTCTCAGAGAGTAACTGGAGACTGCTGCAGCCTTTTGCCCTACCTAGAGTTTTCTCCTTATCTAATTTACAGCTCACACTACAAAGAAAACTCTCCTTTTAAGACCTGAACCAAAACAACTGTCCTCTTTGGTGCCTCCAAAAATGGTATAGCTGTTCTATACTTGTATGTGAAATTCCTGGGACCAGGTGAGAGGGAAGAAACCTGAGAGCAGGAAAGTGTCACCTTAAATGGAAGGTAGCATTTACCCTATCAACTTCACATTTCTACACTTAAATTCCATTCAGTTACAGGAAATCCCATGTAACATAAGTAAGTTGTGCATTTCAGAGAGGCTGAGTAGGATGCTGCCAGTTCTCTTGCTTCATTAACAAGCTTATCTGCTAACCTCTAAGCTATACCTCAGCAATCCTGATGGCGGGGCCTGGATTAGTCACAGTGCTATTAATAAATTAGAAGAGTGAAGTTTGAACAGGAGTCATAGAGAAGTTAATTTGAGTCCTTCTCATTTTGAATATTGATCATTCCTTGGGGAAAAAAAACCTCAACCAAACAAACCAAAATTTCATATTTTTGGAGGCCTGGCTGAGATTTTAGTATTAACAGCTCATAAGACTGGGGTTGGTTGGGTTTCTTTCTTTTTTATTGGGTTGACCATTAATATTAGGAGATTATTCAGAGTTAAGTTATACTGTATTTACATCCATTTGCAAGAGCAATAACTAGGATGTGTAATGTCCTTCCTTTAGAAGAAAGTTTCTTCTGACACCAGCTTTTAATCATATTTCTAGGACATGACTGAGCAAGCTATAATGAGCAGGCTCTTTCCTGGACTGTACTCCTCCAGGGAGTAATTGAAAGTTAAGTTGGAAATATAACTTGTGTTACTATTGAAATGCTACTTATGCAAATAATCATTCCTACTTCAATGTTTTAGTAGCTGACAAATTTCTTTTATGAGCAAGCACTGGCAAAAAGTATTGAGCAGGAAAGCTGACAGAGGACAGCTGCTTAATCTGCCAGAAAAAATTAATCTAGTTTAATCCGTGTTATTTGTTTTACAAGCAGCAAACTGTTACACTGCAAAAGCCCAAGAGGCTAAACTGATCTCTCAATAGGTGCCTACTAAAAGTAGAAAAATCTTCATCTATGAAATCTAGATAATTTATTCATTCAAATGGCTTTCCATGCTGAACACTCTGATATTAAACTTTCTCTTTTTTTTGTGGCAAAAAAAATCTCCATGTTAGAGTATATTTTGCATTTTTTTCCTGTGTGGTATTTGCTCTTTGTGTTTGCCTGTACCAGGCAGCCTGTGTTGGTTGGTTTGTGTTCAACTCACAGGATAGTTTGCAGACAGGTGATAGAAGGCAAATTAAAAGCACATAATAAAGAATAACAAAATCCCAAAACATTGAGCATTTTCATGGAAGCCACAAGGTTACTTTTCCAGGAACCCTTCAGGTCCCTTAAAAACAGAATATTTAAGCAAAGGCCACAGGCAATTTTACAGGACTGAGATTAGCAATTTAAATTAAGGCAGTTACCTTGCCAGTTCTCCTCCTAGATCAGAGTGATGACCAGTTATATATTAGATGATTTTTAGGGTAATACTAGCAAGTAATTTTTTCATACATCATACAGTCTGCAGTAAAGCCTAGGTTTCTGAAGCAAAATTCTTTGTGAAAACTAAGGACATTTTCTCCTCTGATAACCTGCAGCTGGAGTGTGCAATTGTGAGAACAAGTAGGGGGTCACTTTGATGATAAAGAGGACAGGTCTCTGTGGGGAAGACATTACTTCTGTGCCTGTCCTGGATGGCTGCTGGTACAGTGTGCTTGCAGAGTTCCAGGCCGGATTTCAAGCTGCGCTCCTCCGGGGTGGGGAGCCTGATTGCAACACCACTGCCTGTCTGCCTTGGAGGGCTCAAAAAGAAAAGCTAATGATAGACATTAAGAAGAATAATCTGACCTACTAATGCACCTTACAGGACTCTAAATTACCTGCAACTGCAGAGGAGAAAAAAGGACTTGGAAACTTCTGTGAAAAACTCAATAACAGTCTTGGCTGAATACATAGCATTGATCAAAAGAACAAACAATCTTAGCATGCAAACAGAGCAATGCGGAAAACAGTATTGAAAGTGAACATCATATAAATCAATGAGAGCGCCTCCTTTGAACCAGTGTTCTGCACTGACTAGTTCATCAAAAAGGAATATGGCAAAAGGTTTACCAACAAACAACAAAAATGAAGAGAGTCTTGAGTAAACATCTATTATGTGGAGAATTAAATGACTGGGACAGTTGAGCTTTGAGAAGTAGTATTTAGGGTGCCATGAACAATACATTCACTAAATTTAATTTAGGGAGAGCTAGGAATTTTCTAACAGCCTGGTTCCAGTAGAAAATGTGATTTTGTCAAAACAGAAGCAATCTGTCAGTATGTGTCATTCAAAAAAAAAAATATTTCAAAGGAATCACAGTCAAAGTTTCTCCATGTAAAGGACTTTTCTCTCTTTAGAAAAATGCTTTATATCCAAGTGGGCTATCTGTGATCTTAACTTTCTGACAGATATGTGTCACAGAACTCCTCAGACACAGGACAAGTGATCATTTAGCTTCAAAACTCGAAGGCAAAGTCATTCCAGGGACAAGCAAGAACTTGAAACTCAAAATTTCCAGTGTTCTGGAAGTTTTGGATCCAATAACACTGTGTTTGTAGAGAGGCAAGAAATCTTAAATCTCCCCAATTGAGATTTTTGGATTTTCAGATTTTCACAAGTATGAGTTGAGTGCACAATTCATTATTGATTTAGCATGTTCCTTTTCATTAAGGAAATGAGTAGGCAAACAGAGACCACAATCTAAGGTGAACCAAAGGGTGCAGGCACTGTGTTTTTCCCAAGAGTCCTTCAAAGACAACTGTGAATTTGCACAAGTTTTCTTTCAAAGGCCAAAGAGCAACTTAGTTGCAGACCTCACTCTTTAGGTCTGCTCCTGTGATTTAGGAGCTGGAGCTGGAGGTAGCATGATATTTGCAAAATCCAAATAGTTCAGGTATTCCCAGTGAGAAAAGGTTTGGATGTCATTCATCTTTTTCACTAACACTACCCATGAGAACAGGATAGGAGAATGCCTGCAGATACTCTGATAGCTTTTGCTGTTGTCTTTTGCATTTACCTACCTCAGAATGGTCAGCTGCTGAATAGCCACTTTGGGTGTAATAAGGTTTTCTGAGATGATAGCCACCTTGCTGAACAGTCAATCCTGAAAAGCATTTCTGTTGAGCAATGTCAAAATTATGAGGTTAGTTCTTGGAGAAGGCCTCCCCTGTTCCCTTCCACATCCAAAGGTATCCATTCCTGGCCATCCCTTGTCCTGAGGACAATGTTGCTCTGTAAACTGGAAGTTGCATCATACTCTAGACATGATCATTGATCAACAAGGTGCAAAGCAACTGCAGAGACTTCTGAGGATGTTATCAGTCCATCTTCCTGATCTCCAAGGGTTGGGAGCAGGCCATCAAGGTGTCTTCTCAGTCATATGCTGCAGGTGAGTGAGTAAGCCCTGCTATTCCCTCACTCTTCACTGGGCCTTTGCAGTGGTCAGCAGCGAGTCAGGAGCAGGTACTACAATGTGATTGATAAGAAACCTGGAGATGGATGAGCAGCAGCAGGCTTCATACCTTATTGAGTGTGATGGCCACAGAGACAGTGATGTGCAATCATCCTCTGTGTGGAGCAGGTGAAAGGACCCAGTAGCATATCCTCCTGAGGCTGACTGTCCTTATGGCAAAGTGTTTTAGGAAAAAAATATTCCTTTGGAAGAGCTTGGGAATGCATCTTTTCCCCAGATAACTCTAATATGCACAGTTATGTCTTTCTTCCCCTAATCTGGAGAACCCCTTTATTTACGATCCTTAATTTCAAGTAATGTTTACAAATTCCCAGTTCTCTGACAACAGCCTGTGGAAAGTTGTGCTTGTTGGATTCAGGATGTAGACATAGTGGCATAATAGAATTTCTGAGAACTGTGATATAAAACTCCTCTGATTTGACAAAAATGACAAGGGGGTGTGGGGAGGGGGACATGAATTGTATAAAATGAAATACTGAATTGTAACCTTTCTTAAATGTCAGAATTTTTATCATACTAAAGGAAAAGATATGAAATAACATTAAAATTGCTCACTTTGAGCCGTAAACACTACTAGACAAAGAAGCTTTCTAATACATGTACTGCTCATTATTTCCCAGCTTTGGAAATGCCTGCAGTTCCCCTGAAATATCCTCTTTGGTCACTATTTGAAACATTTTTGTGATATCTGGATTGGTAATTTGCCTGAGGAAATCAGGAACTACAAATTGCCAGATTGCAATTTGATTCTAAGAAATAGGAGGTACAGATTATGATTTTGCAGTACAAGGAAGTCACTGAAGCAAGCCACGTAACCTGCAAAATAGTAATTTTAGCAAAAGTCACAGAATATACTGAGATGAAAGGTACCCATCAGGATCATCAAGTCCAACTCCTGGCCCTGTGCAGGACCATCCCTAAAAGTCACACCATGTACCTGAGAGCATTGTCCAAACCTTTCTTGAACTCAGACAGGTTTGGTGCTGTGACCACTTCCCTGGGAAGGCTGTTCCAGCATCCAACCACCCTCTGGGAGAAAAACATTTTCCTAATATCCAACCTAAGCCTCCTCTGACTCAGATTCATGCCATTTTCTTGAGTCTTGTCACTGATCACGAGAGTGCAGAAATCAGTACTTGCCCCTCTGCTCCAGCTTGTGAGGATGTTTCAGACTGCAATGAGGTTTCCCCTCAGTCTTCTCCAGGCTGAACACACCAAGTGACTTCAGCCACTCCTCATATGGCTTCCCCTCAAGGCCCTTCACCATCCTTGTAGTCCTCCTTTGGATACTCTCTAATAGCTTAAAATGTTTTCTGTATTTCCTATATCTGTGCCCAAAACTGCACACAATATTCAAGGTGAGGCTGCCCCAGTGCAGAGCAGAGTGGGACAATCCTCTCCCTCGACTGGCTGGTGATGATTTGCCTGATGTCGCCCAGGACATGGTTGGCCCTCCTGGCTGCCAGGGCACTGCTGACTCAGATTCAACTTGCCATCGACCAGGACCCCCATGTCCCTTTCCATGGCACTGCTTTCCAGCATGTCATTCCCCAGACTGTACAAACATCCAAGGTTGCCCCATCCCAGGTGCAGCATCCACCACTTGCTCTTGTTCAACTTCACATGGTTGCTGATTGTCCAATCTTCTAATTTGTCAAAGTCTCTTTACAGGATGTCTCTGCCTTCAAGGGAGTCAAGAGCTTCTCCCAATTTAGTGTCATCAACAAACTTACTTAGTATTCCTTCTAGTCCTGCATCCATGTTGTTAGTGAAGATGTTAAAGAGACATTTGATGTTACCCCATTGACTGTAACTCTTTGTGCTTGACCTGTGAGCCAAGTTGCTCATCCAGCGTATAACAGTTATTCAGCTGTTTGTTGGAAATTTTGTCCAGAAGGACACTGTGAGAGACAGTATGAAAAGCTTTGTTGAAGTCCAAAAGACTACATCTACTGGCTTTCCAGGATCAAGCAGGTCAGGTATCCTGTTGTAGAAGGAAATCAGGTTCAACAAGCAGGACTTTCCCCTCATGAAACCATGTTGGCTGTGACCAATGCCTGTGTTGTCCTTCAGGTGTTTTCAAATACTTACCAGAATAATTTTTTTCCATGATTTTACTGGGCACTGAAGTAAGACTGACAGGCCTTAATTTCTGGGGTTCTCCTTACCCGTCTTGAAAACTGGGACAACATTTGTCAGCTTCCAGTCAGCTGAGACCTCTTCAGATTCCCAAGATGGCTTGAAAATCATTGAGGTTTTGCAATGACATCAGCAGCTCTTTGAAGATTCTGGGGTGAATTCCATCTAGCCCCATAGATTTGCAGGGATCAAGCTGGAGCAGCAGATCCTGCACAATTGCAGGGTCACCTGGGAGTTGATCATTCTCGCAGTGTTGGTCCTCCAGCTCAGGGCACTGTGACTCCCTTGGTCCATCATCTGTATTGAAGATGGAGGCAAAGAAAGAGTCAAACACCTCTGCCTTGTCTCTGTCCCTGTTTGAGAGGTGACAATCCTCATCCTGTAACGGGCCAATGATATTTCTATACTGTCTGTTGCCATAAATATATTTGAAAAAACTCTTTTTATTGTCCCCCACATTTCTGGCCATCTTCAACTCCAGTTCAGCTTTGGCTGCTCAAATTTTCTCCCTACAGTAGCAAGCAGCACCTCTGAATTCTTCCCATGTCACCTGACCTTGCTTTCCCTGGGTATACACCTTCCTTTTCCATCTTATTTCCAAGAGAAAATTCCTGCTTAGCCAAGCTGGTCTTCTTTCTCATCTGCTTGACTTCCAATATTTGAGAATCGCCTACTCCTGTGCCCTTAGTAAGTGAAGTTTAAAGAGTGACCAGCACTGATGGACCCCAGTATATGTGAAAACATTTTTGCAGGGGACTTTACTTGGTAGTTCCCTGAGCAGTCTGAAGTTTGCTCTCCTCAGGTCCAGAGTTGAGGTTTTGCTGGTACTTCTCCTCCTACAGAGATCTGAAACTCAATCACTTCATGGTCACTGTGGCCGAGATGGCCACCAATCTCCACTCACAAGATCCACTCTGCTGAAAAGCAGCAGATCAAGGAGAGCATTTTTCTGAGTTGACTCCCTTAGGACCTACTTCATGAAGTTGTTGTCCAGGTTTTTTAGGAATCTTCTGGCCAGGGTTGTACCAGCTGTATATCTGTTAATATCTGTATATCCCAGTTAATATCCGGCAAGTTGAAGTCCCCCATAAGGACATGGGCAGCTGAGTTGGAAGTGTCCCTTAGTTCTTCAAAGAATAATTCATTGATGTCATCATCCTGGCTGGGAGGTCTATAGCAGACTCCCACTATGACACCTACGTTATTTGTTTGCCCCTTGATTCTTGCCCAGAGACTCTCAACTGTTCCATTGCGAACTGTGAGCTCCATACATTCTAACCTTTCTATTCCATACAGTGCCACCTCTCTGCCTCTTCTGCCCTGCCTACATCTCCTGAAGAGCCTGTAAACATCCAACAGGGTACTCCAGCCACAGATCTCATCCCACCAGGTTTCACTTATGTCAATGATATCAAATCTCTGAGACTGGGCCAAAGCTGTGAGGTCCTCTTTTGTTCCTCATGGTGCATGCATTAGTGTAGAAACATCTCAGGTGGGATACACTGCAGCCAACACCTCGTAAAGTAGCATGAGGGATGCCATTAGTGCTCATTTTCTCAAATTTTGGCACACCATCCCATCACTCATAACTGACAAACCTGGTTTTGTCCCTTTCCCCCATTCTAAGATAGTTAAAAGCTCTGTTAATGAGCCTTGCTAACTCTTGTGTATACTTCAAAAAGTACAGACATATCTATAGATAGATCTACAGAGTCAGGAAGCATTCTTTTTGGGACATTACCTCTTTGCTAATGCTTATCTGGTGTTTACAAGGGAAATAGGGAGAATAGCTCTGCTGCACATCTCAGATTCTTGAGAAAGGAATTATATGATCTGGTAAATGAGAACCTATTTCCATTATGTAATCTAATAAAAAGTGGTTGCTAGTCTATTAGAATAAATCTAATTTATTTTAACACTGCTATTCCTTGGCTTTTAAATAACAATTTTGTGTACCGTTGTAGGGATTTTAAAATAATGGCTCTTAAAACAGCTTTTTCCAGAAAACCAAAAATTGGATCAGTCATGCTGGAATAAGGGGAGGAGAGTCTGCTGTGAAACTCTGAGATATGTCACTTTAAAATAGTGCAGTGTACTCTAGGCAAATAAAACAATAGTAAATCAAAAGAGCTCAGCTGTTGTGGCTATTTATTCTACAGCAACTTCAGTTCAAGCCATGCTGGTAGCTTTTCTAATGCCTTAAATCAAACAGCAGGTATCTGTGGCCTCAAGTCAAGAAATACTAAACATCTGCCAGTTTCCAGACTTGAAACACTGCAGCTGCCTTACCTGAAGGAAATTTTACTGTTGAGGTACAAGGAATCTCAGAGCTACCCTCATGTGGCATTTTGACTATGAAATACATCATTGTCACTTCACAAAATGTTGAACAATTTCCTCTTCCAAAGATCCAGTTTTAAGTAATTTCCACAATATTTTGATTATCATATTTTTCAATTTCTTATCCTGGACACAAAAATATGGCCACACAGTATTAGGCTTTAACTCTTTAACAGACTTAGGACTTCTCTTAACAGCTGGCAGTTAAAGTGTTTAGTTCAGCAGTTCATTAGTCCAAACTGTACTGGCACTATTCTTGCTGATACGTGCTTTGTCCTATAAGAAAGACCTACAGATATAAACATAATGGAATAAACCTCAAGCTTCCTCAAACAAGTATTTAATTTCTGAATGTTAATGGTCTGGTACTTATGAGTACAAGCTATTTAAGAATCCTGTCTTCTCTTTACCATCTCTCCTATTAAAGAGCACTCTTCACCACACTACTATGCCAACAGAACAAAATTTTGATTGGTACTGCCCAATCAAAAGATCTGGTACGAGGCATGTTTTATTGCAAATTTTATTTTTTTAATTTAATTTTTATTACTTTCAACTGATTGTCACATTTCCATAATTTATTGTTTTTTCATACAATTCTCTACTATATTTGCCCAGTTTGCAAATTTTGCTTCCAAAGTTAAAGTCTTGCTGCATTTTAGATCCTCATCCATCTCCAAGAGCAATTTGGCAGGCTACAATGCGTACTGAAATGGAAACCTTGGAAGTCACTCTGCTGTGATCGATCAAAATACACTTGAATCCAAGAATATCAGTAATTGTGTTGAAGTCAATAGGAATACCGTGAGTCACGTTAGAGTATGTTGTGCTTGGTGCATACTCATGTGAGACACTATAATCTTCAAAAGCTGCCATGAAGATCCTTCTTGGGGACATAATGAGTTGTGAAGATGTAAGAAGTCCATTCTATCCTCACAGTGGAAATTCATTAATAAGTCTTGGACTTGATGATCTTTGAGATCTTTTCCAACCTTAATAGTTTATGACTCTATGATCATGCATGAACAGCAACCAAAAGATACTAATTTTTGAAGACATTAGGGGGAAACTGTCAAAATCATTTTTTTTTTAAACAATGCCTATGCTTCCCAGGGACATTTAGTTCCATTTTCACTTTGCAACCACCAATGTTTTTCTCATTCTGGTCTTAACTTGAGCTAGATTTTGCTAACTTAGTTAATGAACAGCTTATTTAAAACATCAGTGCTACTAAGATGCTGGGAGTTAATGGTTTTAATTTAGCCATATATGTTTGTTCAGGAATGCAGGATCTTAGAGTGGAAGCCCTGCAAACTTTTGACAAAATACAGGTGGTACCACTGTTATTCTGTTTACTAAGCAATATGATTCACCTAGACTAGATGTCTGATGTGCTTTTAGAACTACCATCTGAAAAAAAACATTAACATATTTTAACAAGTATAGGGTGAAAGCAACAAATCACTTATTTCCTCTGAACCTTTCAATTCAGCAGCAGATTATGGCCACACATACTTAATACCAGGACAAATTCAACTCTACTTCAATAGCCCTCTGCCTCTGATCTTTGGCTCATTATCTCAGGACATATCTTCAAGTACTATAAGTTTAAATCAGTGTGGAGGATCTGACATACAGTGATTACATGAAAATTCAGAAATGCAAAGTTTAGGGCCTCACTTCATGAAATGCTGAATAACCTCAATTTCATTTGGCTCCTCTCTGAGGCCCTAATGACAGAGAGAACCAGGCAAAAGCTGATTAAAATATATAATAGGGAAAATGTCTGTGATCTAGAAAACATATGTGTATTTTTTTTATTTTAAAGGATCTTAGCGTCCTTGAAGCTGTGAAAGGGAAATCTTAAATAAGGATTTGATCATACAAAACACTTGATCCCTTTCTGTTCCTCTGATTTCAATCAAGAGCAGTTAACACCTCACAGGAACTGTTAATATCTTGTTGAACCATATATTTAGTGTACAATGGTGACATATTTCTTAGTATCTGTGACTTCCTGTGAGCAAGTGATGATTAACGGAACAGTATTTGTAATTTCTCCGCAGGAAGCTCCCGTGAAAAGGGAAGAGATAATGTACGTAGGCTGTGGTTCCACAACAACCTAGGATCACCCAAGAATTGCCCTCATGGCCACATCCTTCTCCTCCTGCTTTTCCTTGTCTTTCCCTTGAGCTGGGCCTGACACTCAGCCCAATCACCTGCTGGGATATTGGCATGTTAAGATGCCAGAAAAATATTTTCTTTTGGCTTTGGCTTGTTGGGTTGGCTTTTCAGGATAGAGAGGTGGGTTAAGTTGAACTAGGAGGTGCCTTGTTCTTTATGATCCCCATGAGAAAAATGCTCAGATTCTATAAAGCATCTCAAGATACTGATTTTTTTGAGACCATACTGAAAACAAAAGGAAGATGGTATAGATAATCATATATAACCCTTCAGATTTTGGTATCCCCAAGTTGTGCAGCATTAAATGGGCCTCTAACCACAGCCCAGCACACCCTGCAGATCCCATCCATGGAAAAGTTATCCCATTTTGGTCAATGGACCTCTTACAGCATTTTTCCCAAAGAAGACAACTATATCTCATTTCTACTCTCAAATAAAAGGATGTTCACCTGAAACCTTCTTGCTGTACTGCTAAAGAAAGGTGAGGCCAGGCAGGGGGTGTAATCACCTGTACCAAGCAAGAGCTGCCTGCAGGTTCCCCTATTCCAAGTAGCTGGCTGATTTTCTCCTGTGGTAAGGGATCTGTGTGGCACAAGCCAGCAGGGTGCACATTTAGCCCAGCACAGTACAGCCTGCACTTATGCATTCATATAGGTAAAATACTGACCAGTTGCAAAAATTAAATATTGAAATCCTCTTAACTGAATGCTAAAATCAGATCAGAATAACATTTACCCATGCCAGACTTATGGTCCTGTCAAAGTTAATATGCTAAATTATGGAGACATTGGATAATGAGTAAATGCAAAAATTATACTTCTTTTAAGAGGGGGAAAAAAAAAGGTAAATCAAAAGTCTTTTTCAAAATGTTAAAAAACAACCTGAGATAGAGCCCTCTGAATTGAGATTTTAAATTGCTACAAGCAGACAACATGTGAAATTTTGCTGCAAGGCATCATGTGCTTCAATTTGAAACTCCAGTGTATAATTAGAGGTGGAGGAATATTTTCAACACATCAAGTCTTTGATTTAAGAAGGTATTTCTTGTTTGTTTTGTACACTTCTACTTAGCTAAACTAGACACTCTAGGCTTTTCTATTCTCTCAGTTAATAAAAGTGATGCCTAATTGTATGCATGATGCCATGCGTACATGTTTATAATCACTGCAGCATTTCTTAAATTATTAAAAATTAACTTCCAAAATAGAATAAAAATTATACCATTATTGAGATACTTTCAATAAAGTAGGACAGAGAAATGTATGACTATATTTCTCATAGAATGATAGAATCGTTTCATCTAGAAGTACCCTGGAAGGTATCTGATCTTCCTCATGCTCTGAGAAGTCACAATGGAGAAAAGGCACCAAGGTGGCAAAATGCCTTCATACTCACAGTTACAGGTGCCACCAGGCTAATTGTTGGACAGTAATTACTAGTGTTACAGAAAGAAGTTTGATGGGCTCTTCTTAATAACTCATTATGTTCTAAGAATGACTAAAGGTGAGGCAAACGCCAAAAAAAATGAAAAACATCTGAGAAAAAGATATAAAGTCACATATATGTAACATTTCAGTATGAGGTTTGTTTCTCCAGGAAGCAATATTAAAGTATCCTTCTGATCAGTTTTCCTCTCGGTCTTTACCCAACTTTTCATATTTTCCTTTAAAATGTGTGTAAATACATATTTCAGTTAATTCTAAAAGTTGTGTTCTGAAGTTCATTTAGTTCATAACAGTTCTGCTGCTCTGCTAAAATAGCAAGATCTCAAGATCAAATTCAGACTGAGCCCCCAAACACCTGGCAAACAGCTAAGCCACCTAAGAATATGGCTTTTACACCAGAACAGCTAGACTCTAGAAGACATTACTATTGTTGTTCACATCAAAAGACCCCTGATAAGTAAAACTAGTAGTATTAATTCATATTAGGAATTATGCCTTTAAACATCTGTCAAAAAAAATAGGGAAAGATTCTGCTTAGGGATTTTTTCCTCTCTACGGACATCTCTTACTGTCAGTCTTCTGGTGTACAGCCATAGCCTGTAAAAATAACTTCAACTGCCAAATTTTCATAATAGATTGAACTTAGTGAATATATTAAGCATCTTCACACATGACTGTGTATAGTGCACTTCTTAACATTTTTAGCCAGTTTAGAAAGATTATGGTGTACTTCCTACACCTTCTTTTTGGAGTCTGCAGTTTCATCATCTTTGTATATTCCAGCTGATAATTTCCTTATTTCCATTTAGATTTTTCTTTTTCTCCTTTTCTATTCAGTTCTATGTCTTCTTGGCTTTGCTGTCAAAACAGATATACAGAACATTTTGTACATAATTTGCTAGAGTAAAACTACATGCTCTTTCAGAAACATTTTACAAACTTTCAACATGAGATAGAGGTTCTAATCTCTGCTTTCAAGACAGCTGTAAAACGTAGTAATGGTCCTTAGAGTGACCTGTGAATGTTTTGTAGCCTGAGTCCTTTTATGAATTCAGACCTCAGCTGATCACTATTTGGCCGTTGCTGATGCTTCACAAACAATCCAGCAGGGAAACAAATAGACCACGCTCATATAGTCGCTACTGTGTTTGTCCAGTTCTACAATCAAAAACCTGCTTTTTGTAGTGCTTCACTATAAAGGCAGGTACACATTTTGCTTTCATACCAGTATTACTGTAAAAAAAATTAGAAATCACAGCCTTGTTATACAGGCAAAAGTACACATCTGCAAACAAACAAAACTACTATTTCAGACTACTCGACATGGATTAGAATCTTGCAGGTTTTGATGGGGGAAGTCTTATAAGTACTTCTATATTTTCTAGGTGGGGAGAGACATGTCACTTCTAAAAAAACTGAATTGTAACCATTTCTATTAGTTACCTGAGCAGTTGTTTTAAACTTAGAGATCGGCTTTGCTTGTGGATTTCTTTTCCTCCAAGTTGGTGAATTAGAAGGTCCTGGAGTATATTTGCCTGTAGGAAAAAACATACACATTGTTTCTTCATTTCAGACACAATTTCAGGAACTACTCTATTAGTCTGATATGCGAATTAAATATTACATTAGCTGAAGTATCAATGAATGCATCAGATGAATATATATCACCTCTGAAACACAAGCTAGTATTAAAAACAGAATCTCTTTTGAGTCCTTTAAAGATAATTTTTAATATTGCAGCATTTCCATGAGGCTCACTGGATTTTCCAAATGAGGTTTCTGGCATGGACATCATTGGTTTTAAAAAAGGCAATGTTTCTGTGCTGAAAATCTTCCCAAGGGCATCAATTGCCCCTAGATTAAACTAATCCATAATCCAATCTCTTGTTTTATCCCTGCTTGTGAAAGCATTATATGCAAGGCTATATCATTTTTCAGTGCTAGACAATTGATTGTGCCTCAGAGTATGGTGCCTAATCACAAACTATTTTCTAGAAAATTTTATCAAAAAATAATATTATTAATAAATTTCTGATAGTTCTATCTTAATTCAAATTATTAATTAAATAATAATACTAAACTTTTCAGTTTATACACAATGTGTAAGTATTACCATAGTTTTCTGTTTGTGTCCAAAATCTTCTATTGGTGTCAGGCTGATTCATTTGTTTTGAGCATTTCTGACCATATGATTCAGGTGCTGCTGGACAGAAAGGCAGTAAAAATACTAATAATTGCTCTTATGACAAAAATGCCGATTACAATTTTTTCTGAAATGCTCTATGCTTTTTTAACATAGAAATTTGAGAAAATGCACTCTTCACATTAAGAATGTTCTCTCTCTCATCTCTATACCAACCTGCTCACATTTAATGAAAGCAAACATTCAAAGAAAAAACAAAAAAGACACAACTATTTGTCCTCAAGATGAAGCAGTGATGTTGGAATTCATTTCAGTTAACTTTTTTCAACTTAAAGTAGGCACTACTCTGTCTGAAGGAAGTTCCTGTTATTAGAAATTAAGACAGGGAGGCACCTTGAGATGGAGATTCAGTCCATCTTAAAAGAGATGACTGAAGCTGACAAGATTAAATCACTTTCTTAACTTATGATTATTTAAATTATTTACTGCTAAATTTGTTGACAAAGTGACATATAAAAAATAATATTATCCAGAGAAACCATGTACATAGAAAGTGGAAAGGCAAATAAAGCCCAAATGATATACTAGATTGTGCAAAGCTACATTAGCAAGACAAAAATAAAGTTGTAAAATCGGGGTTACATGCAAAACAGATTGCCAGAAAGAAAGATGCAAGATGGGGAATTCCACTTGTTGGTTTCTTGTCAAATTAATTACACAGAATGTACCATCAAGAGGACAGTAGAGTATTTCAAAGATGGAAAAAAAGATGAAGGAAAGTATCATCCTTCATAAATGGCAAGGGATTCAGTCCTCTATCCAACATAATTAATGTGAAAAAAATAATACTCATATAGATCACAAAAATCTCCACTGAATTTAAATTGGTAAGAGAAGTTTGAATAAGATCCAAGCCCTTGTTTAATCAAGATGAAAGATAACCCTAAATAATGAAAATAAATAGAAATCCATAGCAGTGAAAACTTCGGTGAAATCCTAATTGTGGAAATATACCATGTAAAGCAAGGTCATTTTTTTCATACCCTACTGGGACAAAAAAAAAATTGAATAAGAAACATTTCTGAGACAAAACAGAAATTCTACTGCAAAATTACTTCTACTACTACCAGTAGTTAGAATAAAATAAGAAGTTAAAAGGTGGAGGTTCACTAGCCTTAATAAGGTTTATTAAATATTTGAAAAGACTAAATCACATAAAAGATGCCGTAAAAAGTAGGCATCAGTTTATCTCTGCACATCAGTACATCATTGCACTCAGGAATTCCTGCTATGAAGGTGACTCAATTATTGCTCATAAATTTTCTTTCTGACAAATTGTAAAGCTTTATAAATCTTTACATTTTGTTCTATGGGTACAGTTAAAATCTATTTGCCAAAATTATGCTTGATCAAATTTACTAATATCTGTATTTAGGCATAAATAACTTAATATTTACTGGAAGGGACATGACTGAATGCTGCATAATATAGACAGGCATTTTAAGAACTTTGTGTAAGCAAAACCCACTTGCAGATCCACTGAACTTTGGTTTTTGAGTGGCAGTACGATAGACTACATATGCTGATCGTCGAGGTTCTGGAGAATTTAAATAAGTGTATCTTCCAGTTTCTTTTCCATAAGGACTGGAAGAAGCAGTTTCATCATTCCTACTTTGACACCTTTGTTGGTAATTTGGTTTTACTTTAGGGTCCAAAGTCTGAATTCCTAAAAGTAAAAATACAAACAAAAAGTTATGCTATTACTCAAAATTTGACATATTGCAAGAGATTGGAGGCTGGGCAACAAGATGTAAAAAATGTTCTTTGTGGATAGTCCAGTCCAAATAAGGATTGTCCACATTTGACGTTAAGAACAGAAATTAACTAGGTAGTTAATTATAATCATCTCACAGTTTAGTAAATAAAAATGAATAAATGAACAGTTTTATCCAAATACCTTTGTTGGTTACTGTATTAGTTGAATGCCTTGTCTCCTCAGAAATCCATTTATTTTTCTTTATTTCCTTACAGTGATGGTTCTTTACCAGTTCAGTGTGGCTTGTCTCTGACAAATTAAAATAACACATATATTTATTTTTTAGAAAGCACACAAAATGTCCTTATCTAAAAATGGTGTGGTGTTTTGAAAACATAATCTCCCGCTTCATACATGGGTCACCTTGGGTAGAACATGGTTTTACATGTTAATTATTCTAAAACTATCAATCCCCAAAATGAAAGCCAAAGTGGCTATGTTTCCTCTAGCAGAAGAAATCTTGAAAGCCAACTCAAAAACTAACTCTAATGGCAAAGACCAGATCATCCTTTCTCTGCACTGCATAGGTGATGTGTGGACCCCTGGAACACCCATGGTTGAGCCTATGGAGACCACTTCATGCACTTCAAAGGACACCTGCCTGAACTTTGAATGACTAGATACATCCTGGACATAAACATGACAAAATACTACAAATGAGGAGGATAAAATTGCAATATCATTGGTTGCATAGGTAAGCCCACTTCAAACTACAAACAGAACTTCACAAGGAAAGTTGCAGTATAAAGTAAACACAGTGCTCTTCAGGAAGATGTGGCTTTATTCTTCTTTTTCTTTCACTAATGTAAGTAAGCGTCTTTGATTTCTTTTATTTCAGGCCAGAATGTGTCAGAAATTCTCTGTTTCTTCTTTAGTTTATGGGACAGTTTACAGACAAATCTTTTTTTTTTTTAACTCTAAAACTGCCAAGAAATAATGGGGTAACAATCTACCTACAATAATCAGATTGATACATTTTCTACATTGACAAATATATTCTGAAATTTTCTTGGTGAAAAGGATGAAGCTGATCATCAAGGTACTTCAGTGTAGTTATTTTTAATTTGCTGTATGTGACTAGCTTTTAATGAGCATACTTTATCATAAGTGTTATGCTCTTTCCTTAACTATATTTTTACTGGTTCTATTAAGTCCCATGTTCTGTGAGATACTACTGACATTTAAATCTGTTTTACTTGACAGGAGTGGAAAGCACACAGCACTCCACATGATCTAACATATGAACATCAAAGACTTCAGTAACTCAGGGACTGATCCTGCCCCCACTGAGTCTTGCAGAGGATGCAAACTAGCTAAAAGAAACAGAACTGAACCATAGCATACAATGACTGCTGCCATTTTGCAGTGAAAGAAATCAGACTGTTGATGGGAAATTTCACTTCAGATTGATTTCACACAAAACACAAAATGCCCATCACATTTGAAGAGAAACAAAAATGATCTAATCTAAAAATTTGGAAATATACAATAATGAAGTACCTTTCACACTGGAATACTTTGATCCAATTTGTTCTTTTTCCCAAGGTAGTGCCTCGAATCTGTTACTCTGTGTCCCAGAACCACCACCTCCTAGAGGAAAGGAGTCTCAAAAAGTCATCTACACTTAAGAGCACCCTAGGCAAGTTGAACAATGCAAAGACTCTGCTTTTTATACAGCATGTTTTTTAGCTGAAATGGTTAAAGAAGTACAACCAACATAATTAAACTCAATAGCTGATTCAATAAGGCCCACAAAAATTAGAGAAAAGAGTCTGTTTAAAAAGCTTTAAATATATATAGGTGTGAAGAGAGATTTAATTATTGAATTGTTTCCCAGTGGTAACTGCTTATATGGACATAAAAAATGTTTAAAAGAAAGATACATTTGTATATAAAGGTCAGAGGAAAAGGAGTAGCATGTAAGATACATGTTTACTGTGCAATAAAGTTCTGGAGCTACAAGACCCATACCAGTTTGCTCCAAGCTAGAGCAAGCAGCCCTAGCATGGTACTGCATTATTTTGCATTGATGACCTAAGAGGAAAAAAAGAATACTACAACAATTATTACTATTTTTATGACTAATAAATATCTATGATGAAAAGGGATTGAATACCACTAAGTATTAAGTAAATTCAAAGAGAATGGCATTCTTCAACTTTAATTACATGATTCAGTAGTGAACAAAATGGGTCAAAACACTATGTCTTCATCAACATGAACCAAGTTTATGCAGAGGGATTGGATCCACTAGACAAGATGCAGGACTGCAGCTTTGTTATTTCTGTGTAGGATAACTGAAAAATATAAAGCTTATTCATCTTAACTAGGGATAGTCTCACAGAGGTAACAGTTTTTGAAAACATTTTAACTTGTATGCATCTGTACACTTGCTTTTTTGTAACTCCACAGAACATTTTCTTTCCCAAAATTAAGTATGAAAAAAAATTAATTGTATCAGCTTAAAGGATTTTTCAGTATAATCCTAAAATCAGCATAGTACATAATCATAAACAATGGTTTTGATTGTTATAATTAATGCTGCAGCATAAGAAGGAGTGTCTAGAACACAAAGAACAAATAATAACTCAAATGTAAAATGGTGAAGTTTAATGCATGCATATTCAGTTATTTGATTTGCCACATGATGTTCAGCAATAAGAAGCTGATGTTACAGTATATTACCTCCATTGTTAAAGGATCTATGATCTGTTCTGGGACTACTCTCTATTAGTACTCTCCTTTCTGAACTCTCTTTTTCTTTTCTTGTATTACTACATTTTGTAGGAATTGTGTTACTGTCACCTGGAAAGGCAACCGAAAGAATGTTTAGCTGTGGGTAAGCCCAGGGAATGGTACTGACATTCTCCTCCTCCCACCTCTAAGAGCCACTGATTTGTGCAATTTCTCTTAACCTTTCATTTCATAACCTTCTTTCTCTTTTTTTAGTTATTTAGATCCTGTCTTGTGTAACTCATGCATAACTTTCATGTTCTCTAAGAAAATATCTTAACACATAGGCTAAAGAAGACTATGGCATCAAAGTAAAGACCCTGCTATGAAATACCTGTTTATTCATGAGTTTCTCACTTTCCATGAATCATATTTATGAATCCTACCTGAATGAATTTATGGCATTTTGAAGATGCATGTAATCATAGTACCTAAAGCCTCAGAGAACTCATTTGAAAAACTGCTTTGGGGAAACATATCTATCCCTTTCTCTGAATGTATCTAAAAAATACACTTCTTAAAAGTTATGTTCATGTATTTGTTACTGATTCTCTCATCTGTAGACTATCAAAACTATTTTAATAACAAACATTTAAATTTAGAAAACAGAAGAGAATAATGAATGAAGTAATATAATAATTGTGGTAAATACTTAAGAATTTGTATTTCTTTGACCTTAACTATGCTGGATAAAGCCCAGCGTTTGAAACAAATGGAACTTTTCTGTTCCTCCCTTTTATAAGATCCTTTAAAGGGATATTTACTTAATCTAAATTTACTTATAGAAAAGTTTGTGTATCACAACATTTTGCCACCTAGACACCCAAGACAGCCTTGCGGAGACTGCAGAGCACCTCCAGGAAAGTGACTTACTTCACCTTCCTTTGGTGCTATCTGATGATGCAATAAATAGTTCCATAAGAATTCCTGTCTCTCTCCACTTACAACAGAGCGCCTTGATAAGAAATTTAAGCTACATTCCTAATGTTAGGATGGTTAAAATTAGACTAAATATAGCTTGATTGTGAAGAAAAATTATATGAAAGACCTATGTTGTGCATGTCAGGAAAGTACACGTTGGTTTAATAGCCCATTTCTATCTTTTCCATCTACAATTGATGCAAGTAATCACCACTAGTACCTGGTAAATAATGAATGAAGTGTTTTTGCAATATGCTTACATATACAAATATATTCCTTGTAATATTTTATGTTCACTAAATTTAAAAAGCGGGAAAGAGGTGCAAACAATGTAATAGTTTCTCCCTTTTACAGCAATTTTAAAAGTGGTAAACACAGTTCAAGGAAATTAAAAATACTTGCCTTTCTGCAAGTTTTGTTCCGTAGCTTCCAAGGGTAATAGCTCATCCTGCCAAGGTGAAGACGTAGTTTTTGTTGATTGGTGTTTGTGAGGGTTCTGAATCCCATAATACTCTCCTAAACATTTCCCAAGAGGGAAAGAAAAAGCCTCAAAGTTTACTGTATTATCAGCATTGCTGTTTAGAAAAGAGTGGCTAATTTCATATTTACCAGATTTATAACATATATCCCTTATTGCTCTTTCCTCTTCAATATCTGCAGTAGTCTTGGGCCTCCAGTTAGAAACATCTATAGGAAATATTTGTAAAAGATTACAAGATAATCATACAAATACCTTCAATATTTCTTAATAATCAAATACCATAACGACTTTCATTTCTGTCATTGGTTATTTTTGTTTCTGACTGCAACCTCTGCTTCTGAACAGAAAAATGATTCCTTAATATTAGGTATTTTCAAATACAATGGAATAGCAATTAAAACATATTAAGAAGCAAATGTTTGTTAATTTAAAATGATTCAAAACATCTCCAGTATTAATTTTCAAAACAACCCTTCATTTACACACACAAGGAAATCTGATTCAACATGTCACCAGGGAGTGCTTGACAAAAAACCTCTGCCCCACAGTTACTATCCTGTAATGTCTGCCAGCAGAGCTGGTGAAGTGAGCTCTCCTTACCCCTCTCAATTAAGGCTCTGAAGATTAGCAAAACCCTGCTTTAAGTTCATGTGGCATATTCAGATGGAAACCAAGTTAAGAAGCACTAACAGGCTGCCCTACCAGTCAATCTGATGGGCAGGAGGAAAGTGAAAAGTGGCTTCTGGCAGTACAGTAATTTGCTGAGTGCACACCTGAGAGTAGGTCATTCTCTCACTTTTCACTCTCTGGGAATGTGCAATTTGTTCCTTCCCTATGAATCTCTTATCTCTAAATGAGATACAGTCAAAGATTTAACTATATTAACATACATACACACACACACATAAACATTCAGTTAAACTAGTGAAGAGTTTTGCATGGATTCTCTTTGCCAGATTTAAGAATATCTTTTTTTTTAAAAAAAAAATAGACTACCTGAAGAGTCTAGCAAATCAGTTGAACTCACACAACTATCTTTTGTAAAAAACCTGTGACTTCACCTTCAGTGATCAGTGTGTACAGCCCTTGTTCAAAAATTTGTTTCCCAGAAAGGAAGTACCTCCTAAATGTGTAGTTTCACAACAAAATTTTGAAGTTTTTGATAGCCATCTGAATTGTGGATCACACCATCTGAACTGTGCATCACATCACCTGAATTGTGGATCACATTTTAAACTTAATTTAATGAAAAAGAGATATGTGAGTTATACTGTTTACATATACACTATTAAAATATACACTAGAGAATTCAAAGGAGTTAGAAAACATTGCCATGCTTCATCTGGTGACTACCAGTTTCAATGTTTTCAAGATTAACTGAAAACTATTTCAAAAGCTCATCAACAACTCTTTTCCAAAAATGTGGTTATTATAATAAATCAGTTGTTAAGTACATTGCAAGAGTTCACAAAACCCGCTCAACTTCCTTGTAAAAGAAAGAAAAAAAACTGTTTACAGTTCTCTTCCTCTCCATCGTCCTCTTCATCATCTTCTTCATCACCAAGGTTTATAATTAGCGGAGGGTGAATTGGTAACAAAATATTCTCTTGACTTCTGAATGAGTCTTGACGATTGGCTGGATGCAGAATCCCTCCTTGGACATCCTGTTTTAATGGGACATCTGCAAACAAGAACATTAGATGCACTTAAAAGAGTGAATATCACATCTACATTCACACTAGCATGTATTGTTTTGAAATCCTTATCAGGACTAAGAACTATCTTGTGCAGGGGTTGGCAAGAGAGCATCTTCCAACTCCACAAAGTAGGAAAAACACTGGTACTAGCTCCTCTGAATGGACAGATGAGGCACTGCTCAACACAGACATTTGAAAAGAGGAACTTTTTCATCATGGAGCTATTTAAAAAAGACGGGTTATCTCTTCCAGCTGGTGGGTAGATTGAGTCAGCAACTTTTTTGCTTCCAATCCCTTTTAAGGTATTTACAAGATGAAGAATTGTGTGATTAGTCATTGCTGGATTGAAGTGAGTGAGTTTAGGACCCCAATTGTGAAAATATTTTAAACATGCTGAATAACAGGCAGGCTGTATCACTCTCCACGGCATCCATTTTGAAGAATTCAGGAATGCAAAGCACAGAATTGCCCATTTTAAACTTGTAGACTTTTTTTTTCTATCAAACTGAACCACAACTCTTTTTGCTAGGTACAAAATGTAGATTTTGAGAAGGCATGTGTAGTTCATGAAAATAATTTACATTTGACTAGAAGAAAATCAGACAATATATTATATTCCTTAGGAAAATGGCTTCAGTACTGGGACAAGATATTCCAAGAGCTGGGAAATGCAATGGACTGAAAAGAAAAATGATGAAAAATAGTGAGTCTAATCAATCAAGCTGATTGATTTGCAACTATAGATACAATCAGGATTCTGTGCATTATATTAAAAATATTGAAGGTGAATATATTTCCCAGTTTAAAAAAAAAAAAGTGGGCATTTTTCTATTATTCCATTTGTTCTTCTTTTGCATCTCTTGCTTGCCTATGAGCAGTGTGTATATAATATTAAACCCATTTTAACAGCACTATTGCAGATCAGATTTGTTGTATCTCATGTAAGAGACGTGTAAGATAAAATACTAACTTCACAGAGCCTTTTTCACTATCCAGAAGAGGGTATTATTAGTTCCAGGTAATATAAGCCAAAAGAAACTTAAATTAGTATAACAAGATTTCTAAGTATTAGAACAAATAAATGCAGGTTTAGTATTTGCAATGTTATTGTGGAGCACATAGACTTTGAATTTGTACATATTGCAATAAAAACTAAAAGAGTTGGGTCTGTTTTCTAGTTCTAGTTGTTGGATGATGCCCATAGTGCCTTCTGGGCATAGTCTGTGACTATCCCCACACCAAAAATGGGCCTGTGCTGTGCAAGTGGGAACTGTGCTAAATGCAGTATGGGCACTCAGAGAAATAGCACTCAGGTTATTGCCCTGGTACTGTGTGGTTAGTTAAGCTCCACATGCCCAGATATGAGAGGCTATGTTTTCCTGAGGTAATTTCAGGAACACAAGGTTTCATATTGACTTGTTCTCCTCACTCTTGCTTTTGACATCTGTCCTGATTCTTTGCCCTGGACTCTTACCCTGTTCTGAGTTCCAGATGTGTACCAGGACACCTGACAGTCAAGAGCTCCTTTTAGAGAGGACTGAGATAAAAAACCCCAGATTATAATGGTGGGATTTTCCACAAATAAGTATGCTACCTTACACACTATTACTGTACTTCAGTAACATGCAACCAATGTTCAAGCCCGAAAATTTCATTCAAAATGATGAACTGGAAATATATTTGCATACAGAGCACTGTAATCTGATTGTCTGATCCATATGTGTTGCGCTCTATCAACAGATAGTGCTACTAGTGTACCTATCAACCTTCTGCCCCCAACACACACACTACTTCTAATTTATCTCAAATGATTACCTGCATATTAACAACTTTAACTACTAGAGAGATTTAATCTATGAAAAATACAAGTTAAACAATGTTTTTACTCCATGGATCTTAGCAACCTAAATTACCATTTGTGACTTCATCTTTTGTGTCACTAATAGGTAAGAAGATTCAAAACATGACAGGTAAAATAATTCATGTGGCAATTTATTCAATTTCCTTTCTTTGCCTTGAGCTTGCTGGGATAGCAGATCAAACCTGATTGGTTTGCCATGGTTCATTTCTTGACCTTACTATATATTACTTATGTAATAAGCACTGGAAGCACATTTTTGTCTATTCCTTACCCTAATGAACAAATTGTTGAGAAAATATTTTTACTCACTGTTACTCGGTGGCAAATAAAGTCCATTTATATTACGGGGTTTTCTGTGAAAGAAGTCACAGCTTATCCTCCTACAGCCTACGGGTTCTGTCTCCCAGAAACAGGAGAATTTGCTGTAGTTTTGCTGCAGGAGAAAACAGTTTTCAGGTATTGTAAGTATATCAGTCAAAATGGACTAAATGGATTAGTACATGCTGTGTGAACACTGGACTGAACGTATGACAATTCACACTGCTGTAAACATATTACCAAAATTTTGTGGGACCACATTCTGACAGTTTACAACATTTCAAATTATCTTGAAAGGTATCTTAAGTTCCAGATAGCTCTAAAGTTATCTTCAAGTAGGTCAACCGAGTTTGATGATGTAAAACTGTTCCTACTTTAGAAGAGGAGTAAGACAGTCTACTTAGTTTACTGCAGACTTTTCATGAGATGTTGGGAAGAAAAACAATCTATTAGTCTTTTAATTGACATGTGGCTGAATTTCCTTTCCTGTACAATGGGAAAATCAGAACAATCTCCAATGAAATGAGCTGTAGAAGTGCAAATCTTACATTAGTATTGTTTATTATTAAAGAACATGGGTCTATGGGAAAATACGGAACATTACCTTGAATATGTAAAGTCAGGTTTATATCCTGGATGTACAAAGCCACACTTGAAAATATTAGATTATTTGGAGGCAGGTTTCTCCCAGTTCCAGACATTAACAGCTTTGCCTAGGAGCAGCATCTCCAAAACTTTTAAGACTGTAGTCAGTGCAACTGGGCCATCCCTTGAGACACACTGGGGTCTGGAGTCAAAGCTCATCTCCCAGGCATTATTTAACACCTAATTCCCCAACTCTTAAAAATGGATGCAATAAGCAGGAGCCCTACACCTACCCCTCAATTTTTACCGGTGGAATATAAATACTTCTTTGAATTGAAGCTATCAGCTGTCAGGAAAATCATAATCTTATCCTGAAAGCAGTAGTTTTCCTTCAAATACTAGACCTTCAGATGAAATGAAACTCAGATGGGCAGTGTACTTAAGACAAGACAGCTGAATGAAGCAGGTGGTACCTTCTCCATGTGGTTGAACTGTTGAACTGAACTGAAAGCAGTTGTCAGCCAGGATGGAATGTTACATTTTGACAGTTGCCAACTGCTCCTCCAGCCTGGGACATCAGCAGGATGCTGCTACATGATCTGCCCAGATGGAACGTCTTCCTTTATCTCCATTGCTTCCAAGAAAGTATAGAAAATCAAAGTGTTTCAAACAGTCTCCCATTCTGGTGCTTCCTTAGTGTAAAATGGAATAAGCCCATTTGGTGGGGCTTAAATAACACACAACTTCTTGCTGATGGAACTGTGGTTTTGGAAACAAATCGCTGATACCACAAAGATACCACAGCCTGCTGGGCAACAGCAGCCAGAGAGAGGAGCGAGAATATATGTGAGAGAACGGATTCTCAGACACCAAGGCCAGGGAAGAAGGAGAGGGTGCCGGAGCAGAGATTGCCCTGCAGCCCGTGGCGAAGGCCGCAGTGAGGCAGCCGTGTCCCTGCAGCCCATGGGGGTCCAGGCCCGAGCGGAGATCCACCTGCAGCCTGCGGAGGGCCCCGCGCCTGAGCAGGTGGTTGCACCCACAGGAGGCCCTGACCCTCTGGAGAGCCCATACTGGAGCAGATTCCTGGCAGGACCTGTGCACCCGCAGAGGGAGGAGTCGATTTTCGCGGGGGTTGCCGCTGCGGAAGGCGGAGCCGCCTCTGTCGCGGGGCGGGGCGGGGCGGGGCCCGGCCCGGCCCGAGGAAATCGGTGGGCCGCTGCAGCACCGACAGTGTCAGCGCCGCCCGGCCGCAGCCGAGTGCTCACGGGTTTGGCTGCAGGTGCTGAGCGAGGGGCACGGTGGAGGTTTGCGTGGGGCCCTCCCCCAGAAATGCAGGAGAAAGGGCCGTTTGGGGGCCGTTCCAGCTCAGCCCCACGCGTTTCCTGGCAGGTACATCCAGGTGCTTTCCCCGATGTTGTGTTGGCTTTTTCTGAGTGAAGGCCTCTCCAGCACGACCGCAGTGGGAGCCTGTGTACAACCATCCTGCCGTCCCCGCCTGTGAAGCTTCGTTGGGGAAAAAATGAACTTGTCTCTTTCTTTTGTTTTGTTTAGTTTTTTGTTTGTTTTCTTTTTGTGGTCGAAGGACTATCAGGTTTATGAAAGAATATTTAATTTGAGGCTGAGACTTGGGCAGATTGGGGTGACATTCACCTGTCTATCTGCAGATCTCCAGCTTGTGTTTCCTGGTTTTAATAGTAGCTGCTTAGTGAACTTGAATCTGGCTGGGTGACTTGCTCAATTGGTAATTGACTTCCAGATGGAAGAGCTGAAATGGTTGCCAAAACGACAGTAAATTCTTCAACTCAGGGTACCAGCAGCATCTCAAAAATAGTCATGTAAGGGTGCATCCCTACACTCTTGTGCCTTCATACAGAAAAAGCAAACAGATCTGGAACTAGTACACACTGGTGGGTTTTGTTTTTTTTTGTTTTTCAAAGTTCAGGCAAGGATAAAATGTGGTTACGACTGATAGTGAAGAAAGGAGATGGTAGCGCTGATAAAACCAATGGGAATGTTTTCTCATTACCCTGAAATTTTTATCATGTAATCTTCATAAAATCTTTATGTATGCTGTATGTCGTAGTTACAGATTTATAACTAAAATATAAAACAGTTATGTAATGTAACAAATACATGTAGAAGATTCTTATTTTATGAATTCTGCATTCTATTTCAAAACTTGTGCAAGACAAGGACTTGTTTTGTGTTTTGCTAACAGAAAGAGACAGTGTCCAGCTTAAAAGACAAAGTTGACTGTGGAGACGAGAAGTGTGATGACTATAGAGGAAGAGATTTGAATCCAAACACAACTGCATATTTGTAGTGAAACTGTTAGAGAAGCTGTATAGAAGTCCTCCAAGAAATTTGTACAAGGTGGCTGTTTGTCTCAGATCCACAGATCACGTATTCCTTTGCTCTTTTGAAGCACAAAAGTATTTTGTTGCTAGCAATGGTACCAAGTATTTAATACCAGGATGCTTTTGCTACCTTGCATTCCACTGCTCCATGTATTGCACTAACGTAGTGCTATTGTCATTCAGCTCCAAACTGAAAGCTTGGGAGGGCTAGTCATGAGCAATTTCTATTTCTCTACCCTAATACAGGAAGGTACATCCCAAAATACTGCAGCACGGACTAGAACCCTTCTAGTTTATATGCCCTACTTAAAGTGGAAAGCAAAATCATCTTGAAATACAAATCAAGAATGGGAAAGAGGGAGAGAATTTGCAAAGAGGTTGCCTTGGTTATTCTGTCTTAGAGCATTTTTCAAACTGTCAAGTTTTGAAGAAATGAGTGTGTTTTGATAGTGTTAGAAATCAGCCATGTAATATATAACACTTTCAGAGGCCAACTGTAAGGAGCCATATGAGCATGGCAGTAACATAGCCACTTGTCTTCTTTTCAGCCATTCAGAGTTTTGGCGACTGAAACTATAACTGGAAAGGCGTTAGAGGCAGATATACACAATGCAATTCCTACTGAAAAGGTGGACGGAACCTGCTGTTATGTAACTGCATATAAAGGTAATAAGGAAGATCTGTGTAAAAATTTCTCATGCTGACTAGAACCCTCGTTTTACTTAGTTGTCACTTTGTCACAGCTCTTGTGAATTCAACTGTCATAAAGCATTTTGACCACAAAGTAATAGTTACCATAGCCTTAGGAGGTGTTTCTGAAGTTGTTATAGATTTTGCTCTTTAAAATACATAAAGTCTAGTTTAAGGGAACATGACAATCCAGGAACTATTCCAGTTTTAAAATTTCTTATTAGTAAGTCTTCCTAGCACACTAGGACTTGTATAATAGTGTCTGATTTCCTTGGGGAAGATTAATAGAATTACAGAGTTGGGGAGGAAATGAGAAGACTCTAGTTCATTGCATCACTGGGATTCTTGCCTTTCCATGAAATTGTAAGAAAACTTTGTATTAGACAGACTGTATCTGGAATCTAAAATAGATTTTTAGTCTCACAGACTGTAATTTATGACTTGAAATAGTGGATTTGGATATAAACTTTCTTGTAGCAAATAAGAGTTCATTTCTCAACTGTTCATTTCAGTACTTTGCAGAATATGGTTACCTCAGTAACATGCTGCATTTTTTTATCTGGAAACTAGGGCAACCCTATCTATGGGCCAGGCTGGATCGAAGGCCCAATAAACAAGGCGAAAAAAAGTTTAGACAATTCTTGCATTCACTGAAAGATTGGAAAGGTTAGTGACGATTTCTTTCCTACTTTTTGGCAAAGTAAGTCAGCCAGTTGGAAAGACTAGCCTAACATGGGAAATATCAGTGATCCTGCTTCAATTTTAATGTCACTCTTTTCTTTGAGAGAGCTTTAAACTGGAACAGGTAGCTGTTTTTTAACCTTAGTTTTTAAACTTTTCAACTACTTAAAGGCTACATGCTTTTTCAAACCATCTTAATTGTAGACTGCTTGAGTGTGACAGATGGTGCTTGTACAAAGTAAGTGGACCAAAAACTAAATGTTGCATTTATGTGTCTAGAATTTGCTTGGAATATTGAAGAGGATTTCAAGCCTGTTCCAGATACCTGGATTCCAGCAAAGGACTTAGAATCCTCTAATGGCAATCCTTTGCCCGATGAAAATGGACATATGCCAGGTACCTATGATGCAGCACAGGTAAAACTGGGGAAAGGGGTGGGTGGGGGTATGTGTGTGTGTGTGAATTTTTGAAGTGAATTAAAAACTAGTTCCAGAGGTAAAAATAGTAGGTAACATATTCAAAAAAAAAACCCCAACAAACAACTGCAGTGTATTCAATCAATATCCATGAAGGCTTTGTTTTTTTGCCACATTGAAAATAATTGTAGTTTGCTGCACAAACTTCAGCTGAAGGCATAATTGTCACATTTGCGTTCTTCTGACCTACAGCAGAACTTTTATTGTTACTCTTTCTGTTTGTAGTTTACTGTGGTTTGTTTGGGTTTTTTTAATGCATGTGCGGGTCTACTACGCATTTAATAACTTGAGATATTTGCTTTGGTAAATGCAGTTTTTTCTCATAGGTTGGGTGCCTGTGGAGAAAAATAATAAGCAGTATTGTTGGCACTCATCTGTTATAAATTATGAGGCTGAAATAGCACTGGTATTGAAACGCCATGCTGACCCAGGGCTTCTGGAAATCACTCCAGTGCCATTATCAGAACTTCTAGAACAAACACTGGAGCTTATTGGGACTAATATTAATGCAAATCCATATGGTAAGTTTGTATGGTCTGTGCTTAAACACTTCGTTTAGTGCTGTTTTTGAGTGAAAACTATGTGTTTTCTTTGTGTAAGTTTTTAAAAAAAGTTCTCGAGTAGCAGTCTTCTCAGGAGAAAGGGCTAGCTGAAGGAACACTCACCTTAGAAAGCTGAGTTGTCATGGGACTAGATATGTCTATCTAACCTCAGCTGCTATAAACCTGCTTTCTTTTAGTCTTTCGAAAAATATTTTGACTGGAAAAGCTGTTTTAAGTATTGCTATTAAAATGGCTTTCTAAGATTGTTTCTTGGTTCTTCACTTTCTTTACATGCTCTTCTGATGCTGTTTAGTCCATTGAAGTAGAAAATTTTATTAAAACATTTTGTGGAGCCCCTAGAGTTAGTCATACGTTGCAATTTTTAAATTATGAAATGGGATTTTTTTTTTTTTAAGGAAACATAACTCAAACTAAATTTTGGTTGTGGCTTCATCCTTTAAAGGCCTTATAAAAAACCACAATTAGTATGAGCACAAGTGAGTTCTAAATTCTGAGCTTTGCGGTTATGATAACCTGCAAGGATGGCTAAGTCATACCTGGTCTAAGCAGTTTCCCAGTATGTAAAAAGAACTGCAGCAACAAAAAAAAAGTCTAATAGCTGTATTCTTAAGATGAAGATTTATGTTGAACAGTCAGTGAAGAGGCAATGCAGTTGTTAACAGCCTGGCTTAGTATTTGTCCATGTTGGTGGGAAGATACGTCAGATTTTCTGGAACTATGTTTGTGCCATTGATTGTGATCTGAAGCATGAAGACTTTAGCCAGTAGCTTTATGGTTACTGAGGAGGTGACCAAAAGGACAAAACAGACAACTGTGTAAATCTCTGTGTCATGTTTATTTTATAAAAAGGAGGAGATTTTAATAAATAATTATAAATTGTGAGGACAGACAACTGCATTTGGTACTTACAAATATAAATGTCCTGTTAAAGGCAGGACAATGTAGTAGTATCTAACAGAAGTCGACCTTTACAGACTACTTTTAAGATAGCCACAATAACAAATGTGAGAGAAATTTTAACTTATCACATGTTGGCTAACAGGAATATATTTGTTTCTTTAAACATAGGATTGGGAAGCAAGAAGTACCCTATACATCTTCTGGTACCACATGGAGCATTTGAAATAAAGAATCCTCCTACTTTAAAGCAAAATGACATATTGTCTTGGTTTGAAAGCTGCAGTGAGGGTAAAGTTGAAGGAATTGTGTGGCACTGCCATGATGGGTGTTTAATCAAGGTAAATACATGGATAGACACATGGAAAACACCACAATAATTCATAGTATGTGAAGCAAAGTACTCATTTTTTGGTCTTTTTTTTCTGAATTTTCTAATAATAAATGTTCTCCAACAAATGACATGACAGTAGAATTAGTCAAGCCACTGAATCACTACGATAACATATTGAACTTTTTCATTCTCAACCTTATGTTAATAGAGTGATTGAGAACATAGTATTTTCTTGCCTCTCTGTATAGGAAGCTAATTTTAAAGCTTAATTCTTTTATTTAAAAATTAAGTTCTTGTATGGATGACTTATAGAACAAGTATTATAAGAATGTGATTTTTTTATTAATTAGCAAGTTTGTATTATTTTTGAAACTGTGGAGGACAACTTGGTTCTGGTTGCCTTTTGTGCTTCATTGTTACTCGTTCAGATAACTGATTTAATGATTTCAAGTACCTTATGCAGAGGATCCTAGAATCCAGACATAGCCACACACCTCTGCAGCTGAGAGTTGTGCTACTCTATCAAAATTGCTGAACTGATCTTCTTTCTTTTTATTTTAGCTCCATCGCCATCATCTTGATTTACCCTGGCCACTTGCAGAGACATACCTGAATTCTCAGCCTGTTGTAATTTCTTTTAATAGAACTAAATATGACTGTGACTTTGAACCAAAGAGTTTGTTTCACCATTTTTCAAACTTGGATGGTCAAAGATTTGACAGACTCAAAGATATCAAGTTTGATGCTTAAAATGATTTTTCTCTTTTAAGTTAATTGTCCTATGTGCTGCATTCCTCTTACTGGTGTCTACCACAGAACAAAATAATCTTCTAGTTTAGGCAACAACCCAGGTACTGTATCATTTCAAGTTTATCCTAAATACCTAATTTTAAATAACAGAGATCTGCCAGCCAGAGCAGAGATCTAGGTTCTAGCATGTGCATTTTCTTTTCTGAAAAATCATTGACTTTTGAACCCGTTTCTGGAAACCTTTAAGTGTAAGAAGCATGTTGTCTGTCACTGGGTGGTCCTGAAAGATTACCTAATGAATGCAATCAACTGGAAAAATTACATAGGTTGCACTTCTATAAAAATAATTATTATGACATTATTCCATGTAGGATTCAGATTTAGGATTTAGTTTCTTTACAGTAGACGACATATTTCTGATGGGACCATAATTCATTCTAAATTTTTTTTTTTTAGTAGTAACAATTTCTTATGGGGCAAAACTTTTCCCTGTATTATTTAAGCATTATACTATTACTTGAAACCCCAAATACCCTCTATCCTACAGGCACTTCCACTATTTTGGGACAAAAAGAGGAAATAATAGAAAGTGAACTAGTTTTATTTTGGACATCCTTGGTACCTGGCGAGAAACATGACTTGGCTTAATTTCCATTTATAACTGTATCTCAATTAGTAAACTTCATCAAGGGCATATTACGTAAGATAAGGCATATAAATAATAAAAGTGAGACTGAATGATTGTTTGAGTTGGCTTTATTTGATCTCTGCTGTAAAAGTATACATCCAGCTATATAAAATATACAAAATGAAAAATCACTTATGTACAAAAATAGCATTGGTTTGGCTGAAATACCGTAGTTTGATTTTTCATTTTTTTGTTCTTGGGTTGTCTAAAATTGAGGTAAAAACAGACATCCCGCACACTACCCCTGAGTTCAGAGTATGGTCAGAAGAGACAGCAAGTGCAAGTTATGTATTCTTATGGATGTGGGACTTAGCATACTTAACTAAGTAGGCTGACATTTTCAGATTTTCTCAACTTTTAGGAGAAGCCCAAGGTTTCAACTTCACCTGACACCTGTTATTACCCAATTAATTGTTCTGAGTTAAAATACTACGCAAAGGAGCTGGGAGAGATAAAACTTGCTTTTATTTTGACTGGTGTATATGAATACTGACCATGAAAGATTGACTAATCCAATTCT
This sequence comes from Sclerurus mexicanus, assembly GCA_013396755.1. Lineage (NCBI taxonomy): Eukaryota > Metazoa > Chordata > Aves > Passeriformes > Furnariidae > Sclerurus > Sclerurus mexicanus. The sequence goes on from VWZF01003276.1 coordinate 686,292, forward strand.
GCATTCTTAGGTGTGTGCAAACTAATCTAACTTCAAGAGACTTATTATTCCAAGATAATCACAGACAAATCAGTATTATGTAACTGCCCTGGAATTTATTTTTTGTATCAATGCTGTGGATACTAAACACTAGCCTAATCAACAGAAACATTGCCTGGACTGTGCACTTGAGTGCCATACTCTTCAGAAAGCTGCTTCAATCTCTCTTCTAAGACAATATTTTTTTTTACTTCTTCATTGTAGTTGTATTTCAGATCCTCAAGTTCTTCAAAAAAGGAAGGGTCATAGTTTTCTAATTCTCTTCTCAGCTTTTTTGTTTCTTCCTATTGAAAAGAATGAAGGAGTACCACCTTTATCAAAAACTTTGTTAATACTACACAGTAGATTTTTTGCCTGTCTTGAGAGGTTAAACGAGATTATATAAGGATGTTATCTGGAGACAAAAAACTCTACCCATAAACAGCACATTCATTAAAACCAAAATTGGCTTTGTAAACATAATTTTTAGAAGTCGACTTTGTCATTAACTATCAATTTAGATACAAACCAGCTCTTTCTAGCTAACTGTAATTTTACTCATCTAGCCTTGAATGATCCTTGCAACTCACCTTTAATTGCAGTTTTTCCAGCTCTAAGGCTTTCAGCTGTGTCTGGAGGTCAGCTATTTTATCCTTCTCTACAATTTCATTATTTCCTGCAAAAATAATGGCACAATCAATCTTATTCTGCATCTCCTGAAAATTGAAACAGTTAAAGTGTAAACCCAAATGGCATCACCAATAAGTCAAGTCATGTGGGCTTTTCCTTAGTTCTTGTGAAAATTAGACAGTGGTGTCTAATTCCTGTGGTTGAAGGCAGTATTCCAGTGGTCAGTCTGCTAGCACACTCAGAGAAATGACATCTGTGCTTTCTCTGAATTAAGCACAGGAAATCCGGAAATAACATTAGGATCTTCTTATGTGTATTGTTAATTTCAAGAGGGTTAGTTTGTTACAGGTTTTTTTCTTCCAGTCATATGACAATGTGCTGCTCCGCAGTGCTCTGCTTTTCCCATGGAACTGATGCCTGCTAAGCTTTAAAATCAGGCACAGAGCTGGTATCTGGAAATAGGCACTCATTCTCTAGAACCCAAAGCAAAAGAGACGGACATCTTACAAAAAGCCATTTGAGGCTCATAAAGCAAGTGGTGGCATGTACTACACATCTTGTGAGGGAAAATGATACAACGATTACACCCTCTTGCTCAAGATAATTGAGCTTGGAGATTTTTACTAAGAATTCTCCACAGAAAGCTTGTGTATGTACTCAAAAATCTGCCTTAGTCTGCTCCAGTTTACACTACTTTGGCATTAATTTAATGCAAATAACTGTAGATTTATTATCACTTTGCACACATATTAAGTAAAAATAGTTTGAGACCCCAAATACAGCAAGATTTTTAGTTTTTTTTGTATTGAAAATTATTACCAGCTGCCAGACCTTCACTTGTATTGGTGTGTCTGTGGTGCTTATACTCCTCCATCTGGTGCACTAGTTCTGCTTTTTCTTTCTCTAATCGGTTATTAGTTAGTCTGGAATATAAGACAATTTTAGAATAATTTTTAAAAATTTAAAATCTAGAACAAAATATTTTAAACCAGAAAATATTTAACTAGAAATTGCAATGGCCATTTCCTGACCATTCTTCTTTAATGTATATTGGCTGAGGTATTTATTTAGTTATTTAGAAGTACATTACCTTAAAAGCTGAAGCTCCTTGATGAGGCTTTGCTCTGTCCTTGCATTTTCAGGAAGGTATTTGAGAAGCTCAATCTTAACAGAAAAATAAAGTTTTACTCTTGCAAACAGTATCCATAGGCAACCCAGTTCAGATAGAGTTCCCTTGGACACAGGATTAAAAAATGAAGGAAAATAATACTAAGGATGTATTAGGTTATCAGAAAAAAAAACAAAGAAAGCGTTCATCTACTGGTAGTTCCCATGAAGTTAATTCTCGACAGCCTTTTCAAAGTTAGCATAGATCATTGCTACATATTTCATGAAGGATGAAGAAAAAAGTATTCAGAACTTACGTTTGCCAAGTGAGTTAGACACGTAGCTACATCAGCATAATTCATACATATGCTTAAGAAAGTGACAGGCCTAAATCATTAAGTGCTTTAAAAATACTAGACGTGCTTATTTGCATCCTTAGGCATTCAAGTTCCTTTTGAAAGATACTATGAAAAGCCTGTAATTTTTCAACAAAAACCCAAATGTGTGTACATTAACTAGGTATGACCTGCAGTCAGTGATAGAATAGGTCCCTGACCAGCGAAGAATGAGCCTCTACAACTGCCTTTTGGTAAAGATAGAGGAGCAAAAAAATTAGTGTTTTAAATACAAGACTATATACAGTTTAAAAATGCAGTGATAATTTATGAATCCTCATGGGGCTACTGTTAATGATAAGCTTTTATTCTGTTACCACCTAAAATGGTAAGGATCTAGGTATCCCATAATGAAAGATTTTTCTCTCTGAGTTAATTTTGCGGCTGGTAGACACTTCATGTTAATAACATTGACATTATAGAAAAGGGAAAACAAGCAAAAGTTAACAAAATGGTTGTTTTGTAGAAATTAATTCCAAGTTCTGTTACTGAACACATCTACTTTCTTAGATAATAAACATATGAATTCCCGCATTGAAAGTTTCCTGTTTGATACCTTACACTAGTAAGGCCAGTACAAGATGTGGGGGGAAGAAACCATGTATATATTAAGAAACAAGAAGATGGAAGATGACCTAATCCTAGGGCTGCATTTCTGGAGTACTTAAAAGCCAAAACATGATACATCTTTTCAGAGGTACCTAGGTTTCAAATTCCCTGACTCTTCCATGCATAAAATAGTATTTGTAAGACTTACGAGAAACTACATTTAAGAAGCCATATTAGAAACAGAAATGAAGATCCCATTTAGGATGGCTAAATCCCACCCCAAAAACCCCTGGAGACAACAGGGAAGTCCCTGCAGCAAACTTACTCTGCAGAACAAGCTAGAAAGATTTTAAGACCATTTGAACCACCTCTACCTATACGCTTTCATATGATCAGTGAAACTATAATGAAAAAAGGTCTACAGAAGAACACAGCAGAAAAAAAATAGTTTTTCCCTAAGACTGCAAGTCAAGAATACATATTGATAATAGGTGGGAATATGTGGTAAACCTCATTAATTGGCTAAAATATGTAAATATGGTTGAGGCCACTCTGAAAAAAAATGTAAAAGAAAGGATTAAAGAAAACACAAATACTCTGCCACCACAGATATTAGAAAGACAAGCATTCTGTTCTCATGTGGCTAAATTTTACTCACTTGTTCTTTTAGATCTTGTAAATTTTTATCAGCATTGTGTTCACGTTCTGTTGCTTCCTGAAGCAGCCGTTTAAGGACAGCAATGCTTTGGTTTTTTTTAGCAATATCCATTTCCATTTCCTTCAACTTAGTTTCATGCATCCTGGTAGTATTTTTATTTAGAAAAAGAGCAAAAGTTAATACTTTTGCAGAAATAGAAATGTAAATATCTTTAGGAGAATAAATGCTATAAAATACACCCTAAAATATGTTTGGGGCGTTGGCCTTGAAAATAACCACTGGTCTTTATATACAGTGTGCTGAAAGAAGCATAATGAAAGATACATGTTTAACCTTAGAATAAAGGCTTTTCCAGATATTACAGTTCTGTGGATCTTTCTTTGTGTCTACACTTCATTAAAGGGGAATGGGAATATTTTTATGCTGTGGCACAAACCTCAAACTACTTCCTGCTAAAAGGATGCCTTTTACTGATGCAGTATGTACATGGGTTGGGTCTTACTTCAGTGTTGTACCTTTGACAGTATTTTTCTTATGATTTAATAATTTATGGAAAATAATGTACTGAGAAAAGGGCTAATATAGATACAGAAGATGAAGACTCCAAAGGCAAAACTATCCTGCAATAAATTAGGTTTACCCTGGAGTAGCAGCAGTCTGAGGATGATTCCATTTTGCTTTGAGCCATATGAGGCTACAAAAAGATTTTTTTGTAGAATCCAAAATGTTGGAAGGTACCTCTGGAAATCATGTTGTCCAATCTCCCATCTGAAGTGGGTTTTTAGAAAGCAAACATCTTGCTGCCTGTCAAAGAGCCTTCTGAAGGCTCACTTGGATAACACCCCTTTGTCTGCCCTATCAAATACTTTGTTACCACATACATACTTTGAAGCATATGTGCTGGAGAGGTGGATTGCATGTGCCCCAAGCAGCTCCTCTAGGTTAGTAATTTCTTAATGTTATTAACTTACTTTAAATTCACGTTAAATTAAATGCACATAAAAGTTTTTATTCACGAGCTGAAATAGGCAAGTACAGTTAAGCATAACCATGTATTTTATATCTGTCTATACACAATGACATATCTCTATGAACTAAATACAACTAAGTAGAAGTGTTCTTCAAAAGAAGTAAAGATCTCAAAGAATATATTAAAGCTCCTGAGTCTATACACTATCTGTTAAGGACATACCATCTTCACTGCATGTTTGTATCTTTCTCCTGTTCCCAGCAGCCAGTTTTGCCCTCCTTCCTTCAACTAAATATGGCTGTCATCTGACCTTGCATAGAGACATTTTACCTCACTATATACTGTGGGAGAAGGTTAAAAAAAGGAATAGCTTTCTGAAGTCTCAGTGAAGCAAAGTGGCTCAGCAATATGCCAGAGAACCACCAGACCTCCACCAAGGGATCCTGTGGGACAAGACAGAAGTGGGTAAAATCTTGGACATCAACAGTGGTCTGACTTAAGATGAAATCAGATGAGCCTCTCCTGTCCAGCTGATACTCTGCCCTAATAAGATTACTGTCCGAGGTTCCAACTTTGTAGATACCTTTCACCTCTGTTTACAACTATTCAAAAGTACTTTTGCAATACCTCATCTTACTTCACCCTGAAGTCATGCAGGACTAATTTTTTACCAAAAATTTGCTCTCTTCAATCTTTATGCAGGATACAGGCTGTTTATTTCTCTTAATAGCATCAGCATTGTTCCATTTCCCTTGTCCTTTTCTGAGGTCCAGCACTACAAGAGATGATATCCAACTAAAAACTTGCCTCCAGAAGGGCAAAATTCTCCTTCCTTGTTCACTTTGATGAATCATAAGCATATTTCATGTGAACGTATCTTATATCAAACTTCATATTCTATATCAATCTGTTCATTATTAAACATGGTAGAGTGACATATAACATTTTTGTGCTAGTTATAGCTCATTAATGAAGCTGGTTTAATAGTAACGCTTTTTGGACTGACAGTGGTTTTGGACTGATCGTTTGCCAAAATCATGTGGTAAGCAAACCACAGAGCAAAACAGCTTGTTCCTAGAAAAGAATGAATGGAACTAGAGTTATTCAGGTTGTAGAATTAAGATCTTCAGCCTGTGTAAGTAGTAGAAAAAGCATCTAATTCCATTAATTGTGGAAATAGAGATAAATTAAAAAGTAGTTTTGCTTTACAACTTATGCATACAATCATGGAACTGTTTTCTTTAGTTTGTTCAATGTTGTGTGATGCAAGTGATACTTGAATTTTAAAACATCTGATAGGCAACTTTCAGATAACTTATTGCTAAAGAGTTGTTCAGTTACAAGTATTACCAGACCAAAAAGTATTTTTGATGCTGATTTCCAAGTCTGAGTTTTATCTAAACATCTAGAAATGCTGATTCCCGAACTTCATTTTATATACTAGAAAAGATAATCCAGTGCTGGTCTCTGAGTTTTTCTCCCTTGCACAGAAAACAGAATCAACTGGCTGACTGCAATTAGCTTTCTGGGCCTACAGAACACACATGAAGGATCTTCTGTTGTGCCTACGTGTCCCAAAGGCTATAGAAATCCCAGTGGCTTTTCTAACACAACCTCTGCACACATTCATATGGTTAAAGGTAGATTCAAATGCTACCAAACTGGCAAATGCAAGTTTCTGGCTTTCATTTTTTATTTTAGATTGTTGTTCATGCAGTAAATTATTGAAATACTTTCTGTGTTCAGCAGAAATGCTGACATTCCACAAAGTAAAAATACAATACCTTTAAATAAAAATACAATACCTTTACCTGAACTATCCAGAGATCTAGAGCTGATCTGAAGAAGGAAGGTAAGTAACTGGCTTTATAGAGGCAGCAGCTAACAAGGCCAGTATTTAAAGACACTAGGTCTCTGCTGGATTTGTATCAGATATCTGATTCTATATACTAATACAGAACCAGAAAATAAGTTACAGATAATATAACACTATCTTCAAAAGAGGGATGAAAAAGTGTAACGCTTGTGTTTATCTTCCTTACTACACTCTTAATTCCTACCTTGTTACAATGGACTTCCAGCTTTTGCTGTCAGCTCCATCAAGTTGGCTCTCAGCCAAATTTAGCTTCTTAATGGTTTCCTCCAGCTGTACAGTTAACCTCTCATTTAATATCTCCAAGTTATTCTTTGCTATTCGTAGCTTCTCTCCAGTGTCAGTTTCCTATTGTTCAATAAAAGCAAATGTTTATAGAATACTCAACCTCACATGAAACACAGTATTATCTGAAATGATGGAGAGAGAGGCTGATTTAGAGGAAAACTGCATCAAAAATCAGCAGTACTACAACTTAGAAATTCTGTCTTGGGCTAATCCTTGGATATCTCCTCTTCACATATAATGAAAAAAAATCTGTCATAGCAATATCAGTGCTATATCAACCATTAAAAAAAACCCCGAACCATGTATTTATATACTTGCCACAACTGTAACCAATTGAATTAAAGGGATGAATTACAATGACTGTACCTTTTTGAGTTCTTTATGCAGCCTCTCATTTTCAGCAATGACTTTTTCCATTCCTTTGGTTTTAGATTCATAGTGTTTACTCAACTGGCACTCCAGATCATGTTTCATTTTTTCCATTTCAGACTAAATATCAAACACTTTGTTAAAACACATATACATCGCTTAGCAGAAAATTTTAGATTTCAATTTTTAAAGCACAGCATAGTTACAGCTATCTAGCACAATGAATATAACATTTCATCACACAATTAAATATATCCTTAAGGGACAACATACCTTAAATCATTCAGTATGTTATGCTAAAATCAAGTTTTGTTTTTCTGTTCTATACATTTAATATTTGCTATTTTTAAAAACACCTGTGCCAATCAATATCAACAACAGGCTTTCTGCTCCATTTTCTTACTAACTTGCATATTAACTGTTATCTAAATATAGTCACTGTAGATAATTCAGTACCTTTAGCTTCTCATTTTCCTGTTCAAGACCAAGTAATTTCTCATTAGAAACTACAGCTGGAGCTTTTTTCAGTTCTTCATTTTCTCTTTGGAGTCTCTCTACAACCTTTTTCATCAAACCAATTGTTTTTTCCAGTTCTGGGACTGTCTTACCACTTCTACCAGCCTATAGAGGGCAGGGGGGGAAAGTAAGCAAAAAGATCATCTTAACATTCTAAGATACTCTAAATCCTACTTCATTGCTTATTTTCCCATTGCAATTTATTAAAAACAGATGCTTTATTTTGGTATAATTTGAACCCTAGAATTTGTGCATGCTTAGCTCCCCAAAACATCTAGTAATAGATTCACCCCTAAAGTCAACATATCAGCTCCTTCATTTTCTATGCTACCCAAGAAAGCTGCAGTTAAGTCTCAAAATCTGCCATACTTTATGAACTAAACTGAAACATTAGGAAAATAAATAACTATTTATTTTTTAGCTTTTCTTGTGGAACATTTCTCCAATCCAACAGACTGTGCAATTGCTTAAATACTAATACTGTTGGGAAGAATGGCTGGGAGCTTGAGGGACGAAAAGAGAGCTGTTTTTTAGCAAACCTGCTTCTGCTGAATTAAAGTGACAGAAGAACTACATTTTAAAGTAGATCTCCCTTTCCAAAGGCATATATTCTCCTTGCAGAATGATAAATATATATACATGTGGGGGAAAATATTGTGATTTCTCCATTTTTCTTCTTTCACTACATCAATTGATGAGTTAGAAAAGCTGTTAAAGAGCCTTCAAATCCACTTATTTTTTCATCATCTTTGTAGTGATTTCCTCAGAAATAATAATTTAAAGATGCTGCTGACTCAGTTCTGGGCCTACGAGCTACCTCCTTTTCTTTCTACAGAGATAAGGAGCACAGTACAGTGTAATATGGAGATTTCACTCCCTGGAGCTCTACATGAATCTATATAGCAATCAAGTCTCAGAAGTAAAAAATACTTATTTTTCTTCTCTAAAATAATTGGAAGGATTAGGAGGTTTGTGTTAGTACTCTGTTGAGTACTTAAAGAAAAACTTAAAGAAAAAACTGTCACATCTGAAACTGTCACATGCCTGAAAAGGAAGGAAAGGAACAGAATCTGCTGCCTCCTCAGAACCTTAGCACAAAGGTTTTATAAACTGAATTTCCTTGTCTGAAAACTACCACTGCACAAGAGACAAAAAAATACACAAGCAGTTCACAAAAAGTATGAGTAATAGAATGGAAAATTATCTTTTCCAGTACCCAGAACAACACATTCTCCTTGCATACTGAAGGAGCTACGAAGGCACTTAAGAGCTTTCATTACGTCATCTTTCTTTAAACAGTCACACAAATAGTCTGAAAAGTTAGGGGCAAGAGAGATGTTGGGCACAGCTGAAGACCCTTTTCCTTTAATTTCTGAAATATTGCTCTCTTAAAGTAGTTAACAGCAGCTGGGGTAAAATTTAACTGTGTCATCTTGCATAGTAGAGAAAACAAAAACAACCTTCACTAACAATAACTTGCATCTTCTGACATCTGCATCAAGTCAATTCATTTACATAAATACATTAATATAATTTTCATTATTACAGCTGTAATTCCAATTTATAGTATAAATATGTTTCTGGAGATAACTAATCCAAGTGACAAAACAAGGCCATGATAGTGCAAATATTTAATTGTAGCACCAGTTCTTCTAATGGTCCTGCTAACTTAATTTCATTAATTTATTATAGCAGTTTGTCAATAAAGTAAACAAGAACAATTAATGTTTGCTTCTGGTTGATTCCAAATAATTTAGCTTCAATAAAACTTTGGGGTTTTTTATTTTGGTCTCATTTAATTATGATGAAAAGTGCTGTTAAAATACTCACCCCTCTAATGCTGCCCAGCTTTCGTTCAACATCTGCTTTCTCTTTTTTGAGAAGTTCACACATTTCTTTTAAGTCATCTACTTGGTCCTGCAAAAAAAAATTAGAAAAAAATTAATTACATCTCAAATTTGGGTGCAATTTGGTGAACAAAATTACAATTGGTATTACGGTTGGTTAACTTTGAAAAATTTAAGAGAAAGCACTTGGCCATATCAATGACATTTTCCATCATTTCTACCAGCAATTCAACCTTCTCAACATGAAAAACTTACAGGATGTACAATAAAAAAATATCTATTTCTTTTTAAGCAATTTTCTAACCTGTGTCAGAGTAAAGGGGACTAAAGGTAAAAAGATGTTACCTTTAGTCTTGGCAAATCTTTATTGGCCTGCTCTAGCTGGAATCTTAGCTCAACGTTTTCAGATGATAATCTTAGATTTTCCCTTAAAACTTCTTGTTCTCTTCGATACTGATCACTTGACCCTATTCCTGATGTCTTGAGAAAACAGAAGGGAAAAAAATTATTATTAAGTGTTAATGCACTAATTCTATACAACTATCAGTTGTAACCGAATAACAGCAACAGAGAAATAGTATTTTTCACAGAAATAAAACAAGACAGTATTATCACCAGTTTTGAGCTAATCTGCTTTAACATGTTCTCTTATGTTTCCTAAACTTGCTTAACCTTTACAGGAAGTTTGCAAATCAGTATAAACCAATAAAAATTCTGTCAAACAGAAATGAACTCTTAAACTGTTGGGTAGAAATAAATTACAAAATCTAAAAGACAAAAAAAGCTACTGAGTATAGTAAGCTGTGACACTGTTCCTGGGAACAGCATGTAATTTTAAGGACATACTCCGATAGTTTTTTAAACAGTACATACATCATAAGAAATTTCACCTATATCAAACATATCACAGAGCAAGTCAGGAAGAGTAGTATAAAAGTCTTGTTCTTAGTCTGTTGGTTCCTACAAACCTAAATCTTTATCTATGGAGTCTAGTAACGTCTATTACATAATGAGTGCTTTGCGTGTTTTATATTGCCAATTCAAACCATGACTATATGGTAAATTATTTTGCCTGACTAGTAAAGAGTAAAACCTTTTAATAATATAATAATCAGCATTTTTTACTTACATAATTATGGAATTAACTGTATGATTCATTACTTCACCACTAATAACAGGAATAGAGTATTTGCTTAAAAAAAGCATATTTTTTTCTTAGTGTAGTAAGATATCATAAGTCTCTTAAAGAATGAAGGTTATCCACTAGCTGCCTCTATCATTGGTTTTCTTTGTAAACTCTCTGGATCAAAATTTTAGTATTGACAATAGCTTACTTGTGAGCTGACAAACATGCCTATCATGAAACTACAAGGTCTGCTTTATGGACCACTTGATGACTAGACTTCACTATCCCTGCAGACCATGCATAGGAAAGTACAGCTTTATCGAGATCAAACTACTCTATTTCTACATCATTTATACTGAAGAAATGCTAGAGGGCCACTACAGTATCAAACCTTGGGCATTTCACAGAATTCTGGGGTAGTTTCAACCCCTTCTGTACAGCTTTGGTAATTTTCATGTTTATTCTCTGCAGTGTGTTGATTCATTTCATTATTCACATCTATTTTGTCTGCTTCATAGTCATTAGCTTGAGTATAAGGATCCCCTGAATCAGACTGATTGCAGCTCCTTTTGTCAGTATCAGGCTCTTCTACATCTTCTCCTTCATCCACATTTGATTGTTTGAAGATTTCTTGCTTCCTCTCCTCTTCTTCACTTTCCTCATTAACTTTTCCTTTTTCAGGCTGGTTTATATTTTCTTCTTTATCATATTTAGCTATACTTTTGCTTTCCAATACTTCCATAGGAGCTGGGTCATTCCCTTTCTCACTATCTTCAGGATGCTGTTCAGGAGATACTTCTGTGCTTGCACCTGAAGAAGTCTCCTGGCCTTCATTATGCATGATGCGTATCTGCACGTGTGCTTCCTCATCTATTTCATGGCCATCAATAATGCTATTATGAGCCTGATGTTTGATTTCATCCCTATTTGAAATAGATTTCTTTTGAAGGAAATTCAGATACTTTTTTTTAGTGGCAGTGATAGGAACAGACTTGGTCAGTTCAGTTTGGTCACATGTACTCTGATTCAAGTTGAAGATAGAGTGAAGCATGAAAGAAAAGCAGAACACAGTAAAAGAAAAGAGGAAATAAAGGAAACTAGAATGCAGTGTTAAGTCTATTCTTGAAAGATTAAGATAACTTAATAATGCAAGATTTGTAATATAATGAACCTTGTAAAAATAAAAGCACAACAAAAACACCTGATTTAACCAAAATGCAGCTCAGTATTTCCCCAAACACTCCATCCTAAATTTTCAATCAATATGTAATATAAAAGTAGCCTTTCAGTTGCAGACTCATACATTTAAAAATACATTTTCCTTATTTCTCCACATATACTAGGATGCTGAATATTTCACCTTCTACCTGTAGAACACAAACTATAAGTTTTGGGATTTGAGGGTTTTTTTGGGTTTGGTTTGTTGTTTTAAACCCACTAAAAACTAAGTATTTCATACTCTGTTCTAGAATACTGGCATTTGAATAAAACCAGCTAAATGACACAGAATAGGTAACAAACATTTTTGAAAAGTAGGTGCAATTCCTCTGGGTAATATGGTTACATTATTAGCTTACCGAGGGTCTCGAAAATGTCTCTCTCGAACATTGTCTCTGCAATGCATGAAGCTTTTCCTGGAGATATAGGTTTTTGAAACGTAAATCTTCTACAACAGAATCTCGTGGGATTGCTTGCAGTGTTCTACATCGAAAAATGAATCAACCCAAAAAAAATCAAATGGCTATTAATGCAGAAAAACATCCCTTAAAGTAAAACCACCATGAACTTCTGGATTTCTAAACTGGATTTTCCAGTATTAATGAGCTAGTTATTCTAAATCAATGCTAGCCATATCAACTATTTCAACTAATACCTGTGAATGGAAAATACTTATTTTGGCAAAAGGAATCTTCTCTTTTAAGATATATACAGCTTCTACTACTCAGGGACATTATCCACTGATTAAGAATACACTCTCTAACTCCACTTAGTAGTTCCAGTAAGTTTCACCAACTCTAAACTGCAGTTACAATTTTACACAATAAGAGCCATATGCTTTCCATATTATTTAGCTTTTTAGAATAATGAACCAATGTTGCATATTCTCTGAACATGCACAACTGCTCCCAAATAGTTTTAAGTTTGGTTATCACAGACTCAAAGAAGAATTTTTGAATTCCTGTTTTCTTCCTTACTGAATTCGTTTGCCTATTAGAGACTGTCTCATTCCACAGATTTTTATAAATTTAGATTTTTCACTTTTTCGAGATTCTCTTAAAAAGACTCTCACCTCATGTGTGCAACTTCATTTTCTAACTCTAGATTCCGTTTTCTTAGTTCTTCCAGTTCTTTTTCAGTTTCTGAGGCTCTTACTCCAACAACATGGTCAACAGTGACACCAGTAGTTTTCAGTTTCTTCTGTAGAGCAATTTTCTCTTTTTCAGTCCTGCAACATCCAGTAAACTTACATTTAAAAGTTTATTTGCTAACTTGCTTTCTTTCGGAGAAAATATTTTCTGTCTGAAAGAATCCACATTTGCAATTTATTTGCTCACTGAACAACACCCCCTTTTCTTTTTAATAAGGTTACCATATAGACACCAAAGCTTTACCAAAAAAACACAACCCCAACCTGGAAAAAACAACGACCAAGTCAGTATCATTCATGTCACAAAACACTTGTTGGTTTTGCCTGTGTTCTATGTGAAATTCATGCAAGACTTGCTAAGAATAAATGCCATTTTGAAGCAGTTTCAAACCACAATTTAACAACAGCTACAATTACCATCACAGTTTCCTTTCTCTTCTGCATTGTCTATCAGTAAAAGCCTGCCATTACTGTACTGAAGTAAATATAACATCTGCAGGGGGTTTTTGCACATGTGGTTGTTTTTTTTAAGAAACTTACATCTCATAATCCTAGAATGGTCACTACTGCAGTAGCACTACAAGTAACAGAGCACTGTCCAGTCCTAGCAATCTGATTAAATAACACTGTGGTGAGAAATAGCCTGTTTTCCTAAAGCTGTTATTTGCTTCATGAAAATAACAGAATGTTAAAACAGGAAGCATAATAAAGAACTTAATTTTACTTTGAGATAGTTTCTTCTAATAAAAATTGTTGGCTTCTACAAGGGAAAGGATACTAGAGAAGTAAGTAGTCTGCTGCTTGAAAATTAACTAATTCTTTTAATCTCAATAGCAATGTCAAATTCTCGCCCTCAATCTTATAACAAACTGCAATAATTACTACATGCCAATCTTATTTAGATTTCCCTTATGTCATCATTTTGTAGCTGAACTGATTAAAACCAACTCACTTTGTATAAATTTCCTTCAATGTATTCAACTGTTTGGATAAAGCATCTGCTTCTTTTTCCTTTTCCCTTAGTTTGTTCCGGAACCCTTCCATTCTGATTTGCCATTTTTTACCTTCTTCCCATCTCATTATTTCCTCCTTGGTAGTCTGTGAAGAACATAAATTATGTACTTCCTTTTGAATTTTTTTTCTTAAAGCAAAAGGAGAAAACAAATTAGAAAGCTAAGAATAATATATTCTTCATTTATCTATTTAAACCAGGAAGCTATAGCAGACATGTCTCACTTACCCTCACTAAATTGCAGGTTTGGATGGATAGGCTGTAGTCACTAGTGTATAAAGTTAATGCAGTTTAATGCTGTTACCAAATTCTTCCTTAGATTTTAATATTAATTTTACAAATAAGGAGTTACACATTTATGAAATTAGAGGTGCTAGTGCAATCTCTCTTTTTATTTTGAATTACACATTAGTGAAGATGACAGATTTAGGAAAAAGTAGGTTTTTTCTGTGCCAATTTACAACATCATCTGTCTTCTGCAGCTCACCAGGGACTTATATGCCCCTGCTGCACAGCTTTTTTTCCTAAGAGGAATGGAATCTCTACTTAGAGTTAACAATTCAGTAACTATAAATTATACATTGGTTAAAACCAATGATTGCAAACAGCTACTGAAAAATCAGAGTCACTATTCCTTCAAGCAATTTTTTTTATTTGTTTATTTCTAATTGGATTTTTCCCTTTTCTGGGTATCCCCTGTACATCATTTTCTGTCTTTGTTCTAAACAGTTACTGGTAATAAGGGAAGGAAAGAAAGGAAGATCTCAGAAAACAGGAAAAATACATGCCAAGTGTGAGAAAAACACCTCCGGATGCAAAGCAATAGGTATTTAAAACAGCTCAAATTAATTGGAAGCATGAGTGCAGTCCTAGAATAATAACATCATAATTAGTCTGAATGTCATACAAGCATGCTATAATATTCCAGTATACTTTATGATTAGTATGAGAAGCCACTAACCAGTTACTGAAGTGAAAAACCAAACTAAACAACTGGTAATTGCTCAGAACCTCTTGTATATGGAGATCACTACTGAGAAAAATAAACACTTCTAGAGGTATCATCCCTTTTAGGAGTCATCCTTTTGCTCCTAAGTAGTTTGTGTTTCTACCATTGCATTGATTTCACAGAGGCATATTTGACAGCACTTACATAATCAATTTCACTGCTACCTATAAAATCTTAGTTTTCTAAGACTTTGATTCTAAAAGAGACCAGGAAAACAATATACCAGTACTAAGTAATAAGGGCAGTAACAAAGGCCATGGGAAACATGAAGACGTTGCAGCCATGAAACTGCTTTTCTTCTGGTCAAGTCTGGCTGATAATGTCTTTCAACCCATGAATAAAGATCACATACCTTGTCTTCTCTTACACCTTTTTTTTCTGTTTCTTCACACTTTTTCTCAAGTTCACTTTCCAACTTTTTAATTTTTTTCTGAAGTGCATCTATCAGATTTTGTTCATCAGCTTTGCTCTGAAACATTAGAAATTTTGACAAACTTCAGTGATTACTACCTAAGTTTTTTTCCTCAAGTAAAATATAAGAATTTTAATTCCAAGTTGGTAGAATTAGTTTAGAACCTCATTGGTCTTTTTAAAATTATCTTTAAAGTATTATAGTATTGGAATGTAACTTTGCAATCTGAACTGAATAATCAGCAGCAGGTAGCTAACTTTTGAAAAATAATTATATGATTCTTCTGTAAATCATTTACATTTCTTCTAAAATGGGAAATCAGGACAGCTAGGGAGATAACAAAATTCCATTTTTCCAAGAAGCTTTGAAAGTGGTAATTCAAGTCCTCAGACTTTCAAAATATTTCAAGGAGCAAGTAATTTTTTTTAGCTGAGGCAACAACAAAAGCTAATAATTTACATGTAATCCATCAGATGAGGAAAACCAGATTTTTAAATCAAGTGTAAGTCTCAATGCTTGTCAAAAATGCTTAAATCTTTCTCCCCAAAACCAGCACATCTATGCAGAAACTGGACCAACATCAAACAGTTTGAGAAATCACTTCTACCTGAATGCTACTGCTTAGTCTTCTAATACGGTTCTTCAGTTCTTCATTTTCTTTTTCCATTTCATTTTTTTCCCTCAATATTTTAGCAAATGCTTTTTGTTTCCTCTGAAGTTCTTGGCTCAACTCATCCCTTTCATCAGACAAAGAAGTTTCCTTTGATTTACTTATTTTAAGGTTATCTGTAAGTTTTGCAATCTGATTATTCAATTCCTCTATCTGTGCCTAGAAAAAAAACAAACAAACCAGCAAAGTCTCCAAATCAGGCTTATCAACAATACAACAAAGCAATACAATGATGCTACCTAGTACTCACTGTAAGCTCCTTCGTTTGTCTGTCAACAATTTCCTGGACATTCATATATGCCTCTTTTTGTGAGGCAGCAGAAATAATTTGCTGTTCAGCATTAGCAGTCATTTCTGCTCGGAGTTCCAGAAGTGCTTTACTCAAAGCCTGAAAATAATTAATTTGATTTTTTAAGTAAAGATGCTGCTACAAAACAAGAAAAGGCAATTATATTTACTTTGATATATTAAGCAATTATATTCTATCTCCTGCTCAACTGTACAAATAATCCTCTAAGCATTAGGAAACATTAAATGTTTAAGTGGCATGGAGATTAATTTTTGTCGACTAACTTTGTGCTGGTTTTCTTTTATGGCTAACTGGCTCTTCAGCTGTTCCACCAGGTTTTTCAGTGTTGCTGTGGGTGCTCTATTATTTGCTTCTTTTTGGACCTCTAGTTCAGCTTTTACATTTGCTAATTCCTTCTCCTTCTGCAATAAAATATTCCTCAATTCGTTGGCTTCAACTTTTATTTGTTCCACATCAACTGTGTGCTTTTCCTGAAGCCTAATAAAAAATAAGCATTAATAGGGTACACTGCAATAATCAAGCTAGAAAACTCCAAATGAATAACAACAGACATGATGTTGCATTTTTTATTATTATTAAAGCAAATGACACTTAGAATTGGAAAGAGCAAAAAACCACTGACTCAACGAAGGTGGTCCCCATTTAATAAGATGTTTACACAAAAAGGTTAGCAAAATGAGATTAGAGTCTAAGTCCCTTAGAGGTAAAAAAAGCATCATACTTTTCTCCTTTTAAACATGAGCTAAATTTTCATGAGTTTAAACTTGGTCAACAGCAAATCCAAATGGATGTAGTGAGGGGAGAAAAACAACAACAAAAAACAAGTCAGCAAGTAATACAGTAACTTAAAGATTACTTTCTTACAAAGACTCATTGAATACTGTCTCTTTCACTGAATAGCACAAAGCTAACAACTAAAAGGCATTTTTTTAAGCCACAGTTTTTCCGTAGCCTCAGTGAAGGGCTACAGATTAACTTACAATTACAAACTATACTAATGCTTTTCAGTTAGTTTTTTCAGCTAAATCTTACATTCAGCAAAACCACATTCAATCTGATAGAC
>VWZF01003276.1:703500-739762 GCA_013396755.1 Sclerurus mexicanus
ATAGACCAATCCTGTAGCAACAATACATAATGGACTTGATCCACTCCATTTATGACTTATGTCAATAGTCTAAAAACTTACCGGGCTCTGATAGTCTCAAACTCATTGATTTTCATTACAGTAATTTGTTTTTGTTTCTCCAAATCAGATGATGTTTTCTTTAATTTTCCAACAAGTGAAGCAAGAGAATTATCCTGTTCTGCTACAGTTTGCTCTAAGCGGTGAAAATATTTGCTATTGGAAGGTGATAAGGTTTGTTTCCCTAACTCCTGTAAAACAGAACAAATGCATGGGATAAACATTTTAAGCTTTAAATAAAAGATAAGCATTACTGATGCATTTTAACTCAACTGTAAATTTACCAAAGCATTAATAGCTTAAATATTTAGTTATCAAGATGTGATCCTTATTCCATAGAGAAACCAGTCACACTGTTTTGAAAAGAGCTTTACATCTAATGATCAGCAGATTAACCTGTTAAATGCAGATTTCACCTTATCATAAAGTGTAGACAAATTTTGTACTGGAATAGGACAGTTTAATATGACTATAGATTGAACGAGATGAACAGAAAATATAATTTGCTTTCCTAGAAGTCTCCATAAGTTAGGATGATATGAAAAATGTGCATATATACTGAGGTGGTAACTTTCGTTTCTTACATATGACTTCTAATCCATCTCATGTGAATTATCTCAAGAACAATACAATAACTGTATTAATCACCTGTTTATTTTTCCTGTAATCAATTATTACTTACTTTTGACAGCAAAACTGCTCTTTTTACCAACAAATTAAAGAATATAGTAACAACTTCACTAATCCCACTAATATACATAACTCACCAAAGCAGTCTCTTTGAATTTATTAAGGGAGTTGTCAGTGTGCAAATCTAATTTCTGATGTAGAACTCTTAGGTCTTCCTCATGCTTCTTTGCTATTTCCTCTTGCTCCTGTTAGTTGAAAATAAAAGTCTAACTCTACTGGATGTACATAATCACAGGAAGGCATGAAATTACAGTGCCTTCAAGTTGTTTATTCACTCATTGCTCAATATTATTCCACAGACTGAAGAAATAGCTACGCATGTTAACCAAAGCACACCAAGTCAAGATGATAGAAAGTCTGCTTGGGAAATGTGCTCCTGATCCAAACACACTAAAAATTATGCATGATTAGTCTTGAAGTACCCTTGAAACAAAATGTTTATGCTTTAAAATACGTTTTATGGATATATATATATTGAAAAAATATATTACTTATGCTTAAATAATATAAAGTATGCTTAGATATACTGTTTATGCTTTAAAAAAGGCTTTAATTTAAACTACACTTTAAGAAGCATATTTTCCATAAATGTATCTTTCCTGTACCTTCCAAACTGACTACCAGATACAGTCCAATTGCTATTGCAAGTACTGGAAAATACCATAAAAATATACAATATACAGACTACTTCTCACAGCAGAATTTTAGTTTTCTTCCTGTCACACTACTTTTATTTCGAGACAGACATCACATACACAACCTCTTAACCGAACAAGCCTTCTATTATATGAAGCTAAAAATTCTACATGAACTTTCCACATAAAAAATAACTAATTGTCTCTGTTCTGTTACATCTGAGTTCAGAAACTTATTTTAGATTTCACTAGCAATAACATAAAAAAATCAACTAAAACAACTTAAAAATGGAATAATTTTTGTGCAAAAAGTTTAATTACCTCTCTTGCTTTAGCAAGCATATGTTGGTATCTTTTTAACACTTCCTCCTTTTGATTTAATCTCGCTTGCATATTTGCAATGGTTTGATGAGCAATTTTAATGGCATGATGGTGCTCTGGATCCTCTTCTCCTTTGCCTAATTCAGCCACTATTTTCTCCCCTGATGATGCAGGTAATCGAAGTCTTAGTTCATTTATAACTTTGTCTCTTGATAAAACATTTTGTTCAGCTTTCCACAGAGCGGTTTCCTTTTCTTTTAATTTCTACAACGAAAAGCAATTGTTGCATTTCCAGAATTCAAACACTGGAAAAAGATCTTACTTTTTAAGAAATGCACCAGAATGATTTTTCTAAATGGATTCATAAACACAAAATACTTTGCACTGGGTTTTGTCTGTATAGGTTTACTATTAGATACAAAAAAGTCCCAGAATATCATTACCATGTCTTTATGTATTATTTGCTTGGCACAACACTTAAAGCAGCTAAATTTGTACTACCAAACCAAGAAGCAGGTGTTTTACAAAGTTCCCAATAATTTGTTCCAATGGAAAAAGTATTTAATTTTATTCATGGTGTGATTATATTATTTGCATTTTCTCTGTGTGAAATATATTTAAGTGACATTTAAAAAAGGATACTTATTATGGAAAAAAAAAAAGGGGCACAGAAATACAAACTTTGTCACTTTATATGGTAATTTATACATTTGATTACCTCCTCCAGTGACCTGCAGGTTGTCCTAGTTTCCAGGATTGTTCGAATATGCTCCTGAATCTTTCTTAAAGCCAATTCAAGTTGTTGTGCGATTGGCAAACTAGGGTCTGGAACTGAGCCTGTGGCCTCTTCTAACTGCACAGAAAGATTCATATTCATGCCATCTGACAGGTCTGAAAAACATGCTTATGAGTCTATTTTTAGTTAATTCAGTGCACGTACCTTTAAAGCTGTGCTAAGTATTTCATTTTGTTGATGATCATACAGGTCTAATTGGCGCTGCAGTTCTACTTCCCTCTGGTCCCAAGCCATTTGCCTTTCTTCATGAAACTGTAACATGTTTGATAAAAGCAGTTTATTTATTGAAGGCATTGGGAATTTTATAACCAACTGCAACAGAAGTGTTACCAAAAAGTAAAATACTCAAATATGGTATTAAAAAGAATTATGAAACCAAGATACAAACATCTATGTTAAAAAGTTATTAGGAAAATCACTTAGTAAAATAAGGAATAGGCTGTTTTTCTAATAGCATGCAGAAATACATACCTTGTTCTGCTGCACAATTTCTTCCTCCAGATTACTGATTGTACATTCATATTCAGAAATTATATTACGCATATACTTCACCTCTTCCGTTTGCTTGACTAATTCTCGATTGAGTTTAAGTTCCTGCAGATGGAGTTCTTCCATCTTCATATGCCATTCAATTACCTAGCAATAAATAAAACACGGTATATTATAATGTACCACAAGCAAACTAGATGCAGCTTGACTCTGAGGCAAATCAAACCATCAGGAAGACAGACATTCTGCCTTCTTAAGCTTCTTCGCTTTCTTGAGTGAGCAAGCATGGCATGAGAATGAAACTGCAAGAGGAATGACTGATACGTGCAACAGCAAATTGAAGAGGCTACAGGTTTCTCCCACACTGACACTGCTTTGCAAACAATTTTCAAATGACCTAAGTTGTCCACTATGCACCTGTCTAGACTGAACAAAATAAAATCATGCAAGAAGTTTGGTTTGTCTTTTCTAAAAGAGCAAAAGATTTTCAAAACCATTAAAAACTTCTATGTATTCCACATGTACTTAGAATAACAGACATATTTATATCAAAATGCTTTAGAAAAATATTTGAAAACTGACTTAAAACTAAAGCACAACCAGAGCATTACAATCATTGGTAGCTTACATATAGGCAACTATAGTCATAAGAGAGACAATCATATTATATAATACACAGTGATCTTGAAGAGAAGTGAGAAAGCTTTATTCAAATTTCAGGGCAACACTGCTTACAATAGATATGAGTAAACATATAGTAATATTTCTGACAAGGCTGCTTAAATTATTGCCTCTGGATTTATTTAAAAAGACATGAATTTGTAGTAAAGATTTTAATACAAGCACATGGAACAGATCTTCAGAATGCTACTCCATGTTTAATTCATTATTTAATTAAATTCATAATTTAATTCAATTTAATGTAATTACATGCCTAGTTAGCCTCTAGTTCCTATGTGACTTAATTGGACACAAAAGATAATTAGTAAATCTGACTGCACTGAGTTTTATGGAAACCAAAGAATGATAGTTGTCATATTCTAACAAAGTGTATTTTGAAATCATTAAGTTCTACATTAAAACAGCCATACAGAGAAGAAGCTAAACTGAAATGTAACTTAAATGCCGTCACATGAACAAAGCTATTCAGAGTTGTAAAGTCACAAACCTTTTGAGCTCCTCTTGTATCTTTCAATGCACTTACTAATTCTTCTAAACTTTTCAGTTTTAACTCCAGCTCTAATGCTCTGTTTTCTGCATTTCGACGCTCCTGCTGGGCATGCTGAACTTCTTCCAGGATCTTCAGTTTGTCATTCTGTAGCTGAATCATTGTTTTAGAGAATTTTTCTTGCTGTGCTAAAGGCAGAGCACCACTAAACTGACGCCGCAAAGACTGAACTGTCTGTTGTAGATGTTTGGCTCTATTTCTTCCTTCCAGTCGGGCAAAATATAAGGCTTGATCTCTCTCATCAAGCTTCTGCTCTAAACGTAGATTATGGATCTCCATTTTCTGTAGTTTCAATTTAAGTGTCTCCAATTTGCCTAGAGCAACAGATTCACTACCTTGAAGGGCTATGATATCTTGATGCAGTTTTGCAATAATTGCTTTTTCATCTGACTGTGCCTAAGAACAAAATTCATAGAAAAATTTATTTTTCATTTTGAATATGCTTGTGCAGTTTGTGTGTACATATAAACAAGTTTTTGGTTTTTTTTAATACATATTGTATGTATTTTATTCCACAGAGAATAAAGCAAGAATTAGCCTCTAAAAGCTTTTTACTTTTTCACTATTGTTTCTACAGCCACATTTTAGAAGAACACCTCTTCAGATACTGATCCTAAAGACTCTTTACAAAAGACCAGAAACTGAGGATGAAATGTATACCTAAACTTAGAAAATACGGTAACATAAAACCTGACACAAGTGTTGGATTTAAGGACTCAAACCATTCTAGAAGATGAAACCAAATCCCAATAAATTGTTTCAGCTAATAACAAAGCACTATAATAAACCTACTGCAAATCTTCAATACTTAGGAGTCATTTCTTGTCTTGTAAAAAATGATCAAACTTTCCTGACATTGTATTTAAATATTGACCATGAGCTATTAATTATATAGGAATAAATATTACCTAAACAACATGTAAAAAGCTCAGGATCTGTAATAACCACCCATCAAGAAATGGAATAAATGGAGAAGGCAATAATTAATGTAATATAGAACCCTTGAAATAGTATGGCCACTACAAGGACCATCTTGTGAAGATCCTTCTGCAATAGTTTTGCAGTTTTCTAATTCATTGCAAAATTACTTCATTTCTTCTTGCTCCAGGGAAAAATAAATCAAATTGCAATGTTAATAAAGGTTGAATTTTACCTGATAATCTAAAATTTGCATTCTAAGAGATTCCACTTCTTTATCTCTGTATTGCTGGCGTGCCTCCAGAGCTTCAACTTGTGTTTTTGCTACATCAGACAGTTCTCTTAACCTTGCAGGGAAAACAAGAGT
The DNA here is from genome assembly GCA_013396755.1 of Sclerurus mexicanus. Taxonomy (NCBI): domain Eukaryota; kingdom Metazoa; phylum Chordata; class Aves; order Passeriformes; family Furnariidae; genus Sclerurus; species Sclerurus mexicanus. The sequence goes on from VWZF01003276.1 coordinate 709,023, forward strand.
ATTGTGTCACTTGAAACCACTGAATAACCTTTTAAATTTTTCTACAAGACGCTAAGATGCATGTTTCCTGGTATCAAAAAATTTGGATTTCATTCTTTTCAGCATTCTCTTATCTACTACTCAGAGTTCTTATTAAGAAAATTCTTCTTTCGTTTTGCATTTCAACTTTTTCACAGGACATTTTCCCACAGGTTATATTGAAGTCTGCTAGTGAAAACCTTTTCTAGGAAAACAATGCCATGCTTTTTACCTGAACAAAGCATTTCTGTCTTCTATTTCTCTCCCACTTCAGGATATACTCAAAATCTTCTGAATGTTCAAGAAGTCTGATTCTCAATTCCCTTCTCTGATTCCCCAAGTCTAATCACTTATTTTCAGTGTCAAAAATCCCTCTGAATATCCCCACAGACTTTGCTGGTTTAGGAACATAACAGGATCATATTAATTATTCAAAGACAAATGTCCACATCTAAAAAGCTCAGTTTTTCAATTTATGTGAAGTTAATCTCTTCTAAGTAAATGACAAAATTCCCTCCTGCTGCAGTTCAATCTCTGATATATCTATGAGTCTTTGAAAGTAAGAACTGCTTTCCAATTAGTTTTACAAGGTTTTCAAACATATAAGGGAGGTTGTGGCACAGAAGTAAAATAAACCTTCATTAATTAGTTTAAAAACACTACTTTAAGTATCTAATTGCACACTTACCCTTGTCTACACAGGTCAGTACTTAATTCCTTGTTCAAATTAAAATGAAATAAATTGTTTTCTTTATAGTCAGGGATGAAATGCTTCATTTTCAATACTAAATTTAGCACATATAAATGCCAAAAGAAAACAGGCATTGAAAATTACATGTTAGTAATACATAAGCAGTGTATTAAAAAATACTAACATAGCCTAAATTTTCACATGCTTCCAAACATACTGCATTCAAAATGTGTTACTTCAGCACTTACTTTGACACTTCAGTCTTGAGCTCCATCTCACGCTTCTCTAGGTCCATAATATGTCGTCGATCTGCATCACTTACTGCTTTACTTACACTCTTTGACAGTTCATCTCTTAATTCCTGTTCCACTTTCTGTGCCTCAAGATTGATTTTGGTGAGCTTAAAAAAAATCAGAACCAGAAACAGAATGGTATCCTAAGCACACAACTACTCTGAACTCTGCAAAGAAAGAGAAGTGTCAAAAGTATTTTTTCTTTTTCAGTCATTACAATACACAGTTCAGCTGTGTTGAGGCTGTGTTCAAAGCTCAATTTTGTTTCCCCTCTGCTTAACCACCCTTTTGTATGCAGTGTTGCGTATACATAGGAACAGAAACACAGGCTGGTGCAGAAAAGGATTTTAAGTAAACACAATTTTTATTAGTGAATTTTCTTAAAACCATTACTGCAACAACTTGCTGTTAAAGTAAAATAAAAAAATAAATAAAGACCATAAACATTCCAGAAAATGAAGAGTCTTACTTAAACATATATTTACTACTAGGTATATTGGGATTGGTAACACAAATACAGGTTATACGTGTCAAGACCCACAAAAATATTGTTCTTTTGTTCTTTCTAAAAAGAATTTTCTTTATTGAGTGATATTCTTTCAAGGAGCCTGACTTTTTGAGTTGATTATTAAATACTGAGTAATCTATGTTTCAATCCAAACCAAAGAGCACTAAAATAGATAATCTGAAAAGGATTAGACAACACAGAAAAGTCCCAGGACTTAATTTAGTATATACAGTACTGGAACATCAATCTGATACCACTTGTTAATAAAGTAACTGATTTCCTAAATAAACCAAAAAAAGTGTGGGATGTCTTACTATCTGCACTTCAAATATCTGAGCCAGTACCATCTGGAAAACTAACAGTCACATTTAAGTAGATTTATCAAAGATGTATAGTAAACTTCAAGTTATCAGTTCTTAAACTGATATAATTTAAAACTTTCATTAATTACCTCAGCACAGTCTTGTTATCTGTCTCAAAAAAAATCCCCAATTATATCAGATTAGGAGGCATTGGAAAAAGGAGTATATGAACAAAAAATATATGCCCTGGAGCTACAGAAAAGAGGCAAAGAGGTGCAGAGGTGCTAATAAGAAAAACCCTGTGGCATTAGGAGTTCATCAATTCAGAATGAAAGAAGACCAGCAGACCTAAAAATATCACATGACAAATAATATATGCAACGGAGGAAAAGGAAAATGTGACACTAGGGAGCATCACCTGAAGAGCTTCTTATGGAAACAAAAGAACACTGCTGCTGAATACCTTTATTCACTCTCAGTTACTTCATCTTCCGGGGTAATTTAAATCAAAACAGTGTAAAAACACTACTAAAACAACAGAGAAATGGGGAGTCATACAACAGCAATCTAAAATAGCTAGGCTAAACTCTAGCAAAGGATGAGGAGGGTTAATGAATACAATCTATCAACACAGAATGTGCCGAGTTGGAAGAAACCCTAAGTATTATCAAGTCCAACCCTTAGCCCTGCACAGGACCCCAAGTCACACCATGTGCCCAAGAATATAATCTTGAACTCTGTCAGGCTTGGGGCTGTGACCACTTCCCTGGGGAGCCTGTTCCAGTGCCCAACCACGCTCTGGGTGAAAAACCTTTTTCTAATATCCAACCTAAACTCCCACACTGCCCAAAACTCACTCCAAGGTGAGGCCACCCCAGTGCAGAGCAGGACAAACCCCTCCCTCGACCGGCTGATGATGCTTTGCCTGATGCTCCCAGAACATGGTTGGCCCTCCTGGCTGCCAGGGCACTGCTGACTCAGATTCAACTGCCCGTCAATCAGGACCTCCAGGTCCCTTTGCATGGCCCTGCTTTCCAGCATCTCATTCCCTGTACAAACATCCAGGGTTGCCCCATCCCAGGTGCAGAATCCGGCACTTTCCCTTGTTGAACTTCATACGGTTGGTGATTGCCCAGTCCTCTGATTTGTCAAGGTCTCTGTGACAACATAATTATTCTTTTTCTTCCCTTGCATTTAAATTATAGACCGATATAGCATAAAACCAAATATATACAACTTCTATAAATAAATTTAGACTAGAAACTATAATAAAGTCTCCCCCTATTAAAAAATGAATTTATATAAAAAATTTCAAATATGCATAGTGAGAACCAAAAAACCTAACAAGATTAAGACTGATAGGACAGGAATATGAAGAATCATCTGCTTCAATGGTATGACTTCTATTCCCGTACTATAGACAATTTTTGGCATGTTACAGGGGAGACAGCCAGTTTGTAATACAATCATGACACTATCATTTGCACAAGTGATGCAAAGTTCTAACGTTTTTTGAATAATTGGCAATTATATAGAAAAATTAGTAGAAAAGAGATTATATGAATTAGACAAAAGAAATAACAGATCAAGAACAGACATTTTTCTAGCAGTCTGCTGATAATATAAACTCTCTCTTAGGATGCTCATCATGTGTTTTACAGATATTAACTGATGTTTAAAATAAATTACTGACAAATTAGTTTTATTTTTACCAATGCTGTGTACATGCAAAATTGCAGCTCTTAAAGGCAGCTGTACTTTGCATCATAAGCTTATTTGCTAGTCCTGATTAAAAAAAATTAATACTTTTTGAAAGGCTCAAAGATATGCTTGATGTATCAAATTATGTTGTTAAATCTCAACAGATTTACCTCAGCAAATTTTGTTTCCAATTCCAAATTACGTTCTTCTATTTGCTTTACAGTATTTCTCAAATGTTCATACATTCTCTGTGAATGTTCTGCTCTCTGTCTTTCATTTAGTTCCTTCATTTCCAACATTGTGATTTTCTTAGAAATGGACAAAATCTCACTGTTGGTTACTGCTTTTGTGGCCTTGTCCATGGCACCATCATCCCCTACAAGAGAAAATATTTAAATTAGGGAATACACAAGCTGATTCAACTATGAAAATTATTTCCACCATGAAACTGAACATGAGTTTTGCTTTATCTTTGTCAGATAAACTTATTCAAAACACCTGTATTACTTTTTTAAACTGGAGGCATGGCTATTTTTCCTTATTACATGTTTGAAAAGTATCTAATTTGAGTAAAATACTACAGAATTTATAAATGCATATATCTGCAACCATGGTTACTGAAACTGATAACTATTTTCAACGTAGCCTTTCACTTTTTCCTTAAATCAGCTAGTAAATCTTAAGGAAATTTAATTTAAAATCTGTAAAATAAACAGATGTGAATTAGTTCTTAAATAATGGGAAGGTAAGTCATTCCTTCTATAAAGCCTCAGCTTTATAGAAAAAAATCAAGGAAAAAACATCCCTTTCTTGATGACCTGTGAAGTAATGGCTGACAATCAAGTTAGAACATACTAAGAAAAATAAACAGGTGATGTTGCTTTAAACACTTTTAAACCGTTGACCCACTAACCCAAGAAAAGTCAAAGTGCAAGAATTTTCAGAGGAAAATACTAAACTTGATTTTAGTCAGAGACTAAAATGAAACATTTGAACAAAAAAATTCACCAAAAAATTAAGACTGTTACTGAAAGATAGAAAATAGTTTTGCTTTTTTATTTTGGTCATTTTAAGATACATCAATTTTAAAACATTTTCAATTATTACTTTTATACAGGATATACCATTTGGTGTTAATGTTGCAATACAACTTTCATACTTGCCCAGTTTAGTCATCTGTTCCCAAGCCTGTTCTACAGTGTGAAGTTTCTCTTTTGTGATCTCCAGTTCCTTATTCAATGAATTTATCTGTGCTTTCAAGGATTCATTCTCATTCTGTATAACAGGAAAGTTGCAACGTAACAGAAAACCATTTAATTGCAGCAGATTTCATATTAGTATTTATGAAATCTTTCAGATTAACAGATTTTACCTATGTACAACCCACAAACTACATATATGGCAACAGAAGAGCGTAAGTTTCCTCCTAAGTGTAAAAACAGTAGTCTCTGCTCTCTGTGTTCTATCTTACTGCCAACTAGTAATACCATGAATATTTGTTACCAGTGACTGTGATTCTTACAGTGTCTAGAATTAGATGAAGAAATCTTTGTCATACTAAGCATCTCGCTATTAGTGGGGGGAAAAAAGTACTTCTGGAAAAGTATTTCATCCCACACAGGATACTTCATCTTGTCCATAAATACGTATTTGAAAACACATCATACACTTTTTTTTAGGCAACTAATATAATGCCAAACATTAGTTCTGTAAATGTTCCTTCACTCCTTGAAACAAAGTCACAAATTTCCACTTTAACCAGTAAAACAAACTGAATGCTTAATATTCATTTTCAATCTTTAGTTTTCTAAACACATTTTTAGATAATAAATGATTCTCCAGCTCTATAAAGTTGCTGAAATAGGCACAAAATTCCATAAAATAGGCAAAGAAACATTCATTCTTTACCACCCATGAAAAGTGAGAGGTAGTAATGTATCTTTGAAGCCAACTTTACAGTTAATGAAAAGAAACTTCTACTTCAGAATAAAAGTTCAAAGGTAGAGTTAAATATTTGCAGTCCGCACAGCATTTTGCAAACATACTGTAAGCAATCTTTACTTATAATCTTTTTATTTTCTATAGAAGCAAAATTCCAAAGCTTTACTTTTTTTTTTTTGGAACTGAACATTTCATTCTTGTGAAAACTGGGTTAGTAAGAACACATACTTTGAGAGAAAGCTTTGAAAGCATTTATGGTCATTCTACTTTCCTTATGACCTCCAAAACTGAAAATAATAGCAAATACCCCTTCTGCCAGCCATGTTTTAATAGTCAAAGAACTAAAAATAATTTCTGAGGGAACACACACAAAGCCTAATTTAAAAAGCAAACAAACAAAAAACCAAAGAACCAAAACAATTAAACAAAATGCTTTTATGTCTGTCCATTGAAATAAAATCTAGATCTCTGTACATGTTTGTTAATCCACTGAAGAATACCAGGATAGCAAGTGAAAATTCAATAGGAACAGTCAGACTGGCTCAAACATCTCATACTCACTATGAAACTGCTCTAACCAGCAGTTTTAGTGATGGAACTTCTGTTCTATCTTTCTATTAAGGGAGAACAAAAACCAAAGTAAAATGAATGTATAATAAGTTAGGGTTCAAACGTAACACAAACATTACCTCCATGTGTTCCATGTTTGTTGTCCGTTGGACGAGCAAATTATCTTTTTGTAACATATCTCTGTATTTAGCAGTTAATGCATTGTACTGCTTATTAGCCACTTCTAGCTCAGACAATGGCACACTACCATCCAGCACTTTTTGCAAAGCAGCAATCTTAAAGCTAGCCATTTCCTATGAAAATAATCAACACAATGGGTTACTAAAATGGGTAAGCTACATCTTGAAATATTAAATTACTCCACATAAAAAGACTACTACTTATATAAAGCTTTCGACATGGGTTTACTTTCCTAAATTACTGCTCATCTTTAAAAATTGCCTGCAAAAAACATTGACAAAATTGCTCTGGTATTCCAACTTGTTGCCTCTCAATGATAAGGCATTGACAAGATATATTTTATAAAACTGAGTTAATACAGGCCCTAGCAATCTGCAAGACCAAAAAGTAAGATTTGGTTTCATATGACACTTTCAACAAAAAGAACTTGCTGAAGCAACCTCAGAAGAGGAAAACCAACAGGTTTTGCATGATGATCATAGAATCATAGAATGGTTGGAAGAGACCTCTAAGATCATCTAGTTTCAACCCCCCTGCTATGGGCAGTAACACCTTCCACTAGACCAGATTTCTCAGAGCCCGATTCAATGCAGCCTTGAGCACTTCCAGGGATGGGGAATCCACAACTCCTCTGGGAAACCTGTTCCAGTGCTTCACTACCCTTACAGTAACAAATTTCTTCCTAATATCTAATCTAAACCTGCCCTCTTTCAGTTTGAAGCCGCTCCTACTTGTCCCGCCACTGCATGTCCTTGTAAATAGTCCCTCTNTTCTTGTAGGTTCCGTTCAGGTACTGGAAGGCAGCCAATAGGTCACCCAGAAGCCTTCTCTTCCATGCTGAACAATCCTAATTCTCTCAGCTTTTCCTTGTAAGTGCTTCGTTCTTCTAATCAATTTCATGGTCTCCTCTGGACTCACTCCAACTGGTCGATATCCGTCCTGTGCTGGAGAGCCCAGAGCTGGATGCAGCACTCCAGGCGAGGTCTCACCAAAGCAGAGTAAAGGGACAGAATCACCTCCTCCAACCTGCTGGCCACACTGCTTTTGATGCAACCCAGAACACAATTGGCTTTCTGGGCTGCAAGCACATATTGCTGGGTCATGTCCAGCCTCTCATCCACCAGCACCCCAAGTCCTTCTCAGCAGGGCTGCTCTCTACCTGTTCATCCCCCAATCTGCATTGATACTGCAGCTTGCTCCAACCCAGGTGCAGCACCTTTCACTTGGTCATGTTAAACCACATGAGATTCCCACGGGCCCACTTCTTCAGCCTGTCTGGGTCACTATGCTTTTTAAACACAAAGAATGTTTGGATGGGATTTATAAACAGTATTTAGCAAGATTTTGGGTAATGCATTCAAGAAACTAGTACTAACTCCATTTAAAAACAAAGTGTATTTATTGTCAAATTGTAAAACCAAAACTGTGTGCTGCTATTACTATGAACTATACCTTGAATCGTTGCAAGTTTCCAATCTTCCCTATAACTGCAATCTCCATATGTGTTATTTCATCCTTCAGTTTCTCATTTTCTTTTCTAAGATGCCGTTCCATTTCAAGTAAAGTGGTACACTGCCTTGTTAGTGATTTTTCATTAACTCTTAAAACAGTTATTTTTCTATTATTTTCTGCAAGTACTTTTTTTGTTTCATCAGGATCCAGCTGAAGAGCATCAAGTAAATTCTGTAAAACATTTTTTTAACGAGAAAAATGGTAAAACAACTACATAGACAAGCTTTCTTGTATATCTTTTAATCTAGCTGGAAGAAACCCATTAGTCTGTCTGAAAAGATTTCTTTTTGCTAACAGAACATATACACACACAACACATGAATAAGCATACAATATTCTATCTAAAGAAAAAATTGAATTTCCAAACCCATTAGTTTCTGAGGAATAGAAGCTAAATACATTTGACCAACTAACTGGAATTTTAGTTAATGTTGATATTTTCAAAATTTAGAACAAGAATAGTTCTCTGTATTCACTGTCATCAGTTTTCGCCCTTTTACTAGAATCTAAACAAATTTATGTGACAGTTTTCTTAACAAAACAGAAATCCTGTGGTTCCAGACAAACACTAATAATGTCCTCCTTTGAAGACCAAACCCGTAAAATTTGTGAAGTAACTACAAGATTCCTCCTATAGAAATGCCTGCACACGTGTTTGTATGCATGCCCAAATGTGAGGAGGGGCAGCAGTGGGGACGGGAAACTATGGCAACTTAGGTCACAGGTGCTATGTGAGCTTTAGCTTTGCTATCACACACATCAGCTGGCCAAGGAGACAGGTAGCAGAAATTAGAGCTGTAAATTCCCAGATTCCTACGATCTTAATAAATAAGAACAAACACATAGTTAAAACAAATAACCCAGAGTCCTGGAAGTCTGAAGTTTTTCTAATCAAGAAGCCTGTTTGTCTTCAGTTTCATGGGTAAGTATCGTATTTCATTGATCAGTCACAGTGAATTAATTTCAGAAAAATGTTTAATCTGAAAACGCTAACCTAATTCTAAAAAAAATTACATACTAACAAAAATAATGCTAAATAATACTACATATTACTTATGTTTGGATAGATACGTCTCTGGAAACAAAAGCTATTGGGAAATGGTAATTTCTTAAAAGATCTCAGCAATGCTTTTATAGCACTGCTAATATCATTAACTCCATTACATTTTAAAGACATTTAAAAATCAAATACTAGAAATATCTTAATTCTGCTACAATCTTTTCCTGTAACTCCAGAAATGCAGAACAAGATACTGAACTAGTTAAGCAAGATGGCGCTTTCTTATCGGTCTGCCACTCTCATTTTTTAGACATACAATAGAAACATCTGCAAAGCAATTTCAATTTCAATTCTCTGGAAATACATTTAGAATTAAGTGACTCAGGATATAGCTATCTTGCAAATCAGTTACATTCATGAATATAAGCAGGACCACACACCACTACAGTTACCCCTTGGCAGAAGAAAATTGTTAGAATTCAGCTGTTTAAACATCCACAGTTACTTTCAGCACCTTGTGAAATCCATTCCCTGTGTCTGCTTCTCTAAAAGGATATGTGTGGCCAGCATGTCTTATATTTTGCAATATTTGGTGCCCAAAGACACCTGTAACTGCCTAAAACTGCACTATGTCTGTGATTAGACATCTGCATCAATTCCAGGAACTTTTAAGTACCACCAGTATTTTTCAGTTTTCTTAATGTAAGACTGAATTCAGAAATGGTTGAAGTCAATCAAAACAGAAAGATGAATTCTGTTTCTTGTTTTTCATTGACTCACAGACATTGACAGTTATATAAATAAGATGCAATTCAAAGTAATAATTTTAATTCTTAGTATAAATTAACGTGCTTTCCAACAGGTTGTTTGCACTGTTCCTTCTCCCAGTCAAAAGCCTGGGTAACAACTGCTGTTTAATGAGCCATGTGAGTGTAAATAGTGTGTGTAACACAATACCGACGAATGCCTGAGAAGGCATTTGCTCAAAACTGAAAATCTTAAAAAAGATCACCACGAACCAGACTGAATAGTAACCATAAAATTAGAGACTTGAAACAAATAAGTGGTTAGCTTGAAAATTAGTATAAAAGCAGCATAAAAACTTCTAACAGCAGGGGCACAGAGAGTTATAATGCAGCACTCATAACCTAGTTCAGCCTCAGAAGTTTCTCCACGTCCTGCATCTCCTGCACAGATGTAAGTACTTCTTCCCTGCTGGACACCACCCCTTACCACTCCAGCTACTGGTCTGGAAGTACTAAGTGCAACAATTAGGGGCCCACACCTCAGGTGTGTGAGGTGACCCCCTGGGGTGATTTCTCACTGGAGAATGGATCAGCACACTGCAGGAAGGCAAACAGGCACACACAACACCAGAGCACCCCGACACGTACTCAGCACCCTGGAGCACATATGAGAGTGTGTACACACAGGGAACTTGCATGACCAGGAAAAGGGGTATGTCCTGGCAACCTGAAGAGGCAGGAGTGAATGTGACTGTGTGGATGTGTGGGATGAGAAATATTAGGGATTAGTTCCTGACTGGTGTTTAGAGATTTTTCAGGTCTATAGTAAGATTTTATATGTGCATTAATATTGTGATTTATCTTTCTGTTGTTGACACTGATTCTGAATGTATTGCTAGCTCTTTACATTCCACTAAGAAATCAGAAAACCACTTCTCTCCTGATTTTATTTCAGCCATTTTTCCCTGCAACATTTTCCCCATCTAAAAAATGATAGTATTGTATTAAAACCTCTCTTCTGTGTTCTAAAATCTTTTTGAAAAATGAAAGTAACAAAATTACTTACAGAATAGGCCTTTATTTTTGTAGCATCCTGTTCTTTTTGCTCTTCTAGTTTTTTCATTTCCTCTTTAATATCTTCTGATTCTTTCTGCCAGCTTTCCTTTTGACTAAAACAGTAATAAATTTTCATTTATTATGATGAGAAACTTGATGATTTTTAAAACTGTAAATTTAAAACAGCAACCCTGAAATATTGCAAACCAAAGTACTTACTTTTAGCAGTAATTTGAAAAACATATCATAAACTGTAGATGAATTACTGAAAAACTATCTTCTCTATTTAGGTTGTGGCTGGTTTAGTGATGAAAATAATGCTTCAGTGTCTTACTTCTTCTTCAAATGTGTATTATAATGCAGAGGTAGAGATGCTTTATTTTCATTCTTTTTTGCCTGCAAATCTTTCCTTCTGTTACATTCATTTTATTTCAGATACACAGAGTACATAACTTCCCACTCTTGTTTTGTTATTTTAGTGAAAAACAAACCAAAATATAAAAAGATTCAGCTTCACTTTGGCCCAAACTATTCTCCTCTATCCATTTTTATTTATTTGGAAACAAAAAATGCTGTTAACTGTTCATACTAAACTAATAAGGAAGTTTCTATAGACTATATGGCATAGTTTATGCTAGTTTAAACAAGTAAGGGTATTTCAGAAGTAGTATTTTCTCTTCCATATTCTTTCATAATAATAAAATGGAGAAGAAAATTCTCCGGAAGTGACTCTATGGGATGCCAAGTCAAAGAATCTTATGCCGTACTGTAACTTCAATCTGTAACAGTTTTAGAGAAGGGGCTTTGAATCATCATGTTATCTCTGTCATTGGAGATACCTAATCTAGTAGTAAAAAAGCTATAGCTTTAATACCTTAAACACAGATGGCCTTGTCTAGGAATCATAACTGATTCAATGAACAAACAAAAGTCTCTAAAAGATTAAACACCCTTATTCCAAAAGACATCCAGTGACTGTTCATTCCAATCCAAAGACAGAGAGGACTCAACTAACACTTTGTTAATTGAAAAATCCATATCACCATATTCATCCTTATTCTCCTAACAGATGAAAAACTTTCTTTTGACTGAAAGAATTCTATAGAATTTAGATTCACTCAAGCATATAAAGGAACTAAGACTCTGAAAAAAACCCAATGATGAAGTCCTGACAACCTCAAATGTTCAGAGATCTCTTACTGTATTTGGATAGCAGGGGGCTTTTTTAGAACCCATACTTGAAAGCAAAAGAAAATGAGACTGAAGAGTCCATCATACCAGGCTCTAATAAAATGCAAGATATCAGATGCAGAAAGCACAATTAAATTCTCATGAAAAAATATGCAACATCAGAAGAGTCCAGCAGAAAATGGGTTTGTAGGAGTTTTTTGAATCTTTACAGGACTAAAGACAATATATGGAGTGCACATATTTTAGCAGCAGCATTTATTACTTTGACCAAAAGAACTACTTCAACATGGCAGTAAATCTTATTTCAAAATTGTTAAATATTTAAATAATTGAACTTCCATAATTCAGGAAAGAGAACAATACCTTTGATATTCTTTATACAACAAGCCTTGTTGGTGACGTATTACTGCAAATTTTCGCTTATAGTCCTCTACTGCATCTTCTAATTGTTTAAGTAACTTTTCTTTGTTTTCCAGTTCCTAGTAATTTCCAAACAAAAACATAGAAATTATTAATATAGGCTTTAAACATGAAAGGATTAATTCAATCAAAATGCCATTCCTTTTTGTTTTCATGATAGATGCTTGTGTCACGAACTGTGTGAACTAAAGATATGAAATGTGTATTTTCTTTAGAAGCAACGGATGGGAAAAAGCCCATGAGCTTTGGCATTCATATTAACAGGTGTGAAATGGTGCATGATTGCAGCCAGGGTTACAACCCTTGAAGTTCAAAACACCATAACCTGTTCATAACCCACAAAGGATACTAACTGAATGTCCAACTGGAAAGCCACATGTTCGTCTCATGCTCCCAAATACTCTTCTACTTTAAGAGCATATAGAGTTGAAAAAATATTCTCTAATTAAAAAAAAAAACAAACAATAAAAACGTAACTTTTTTTACTCCTATTCTGAAAGAGTCAATTCTTCATAACTACGTGCCTGTCTGCTATGCTTCCCATGGAAACCACTGGCTTCTGTTTCAATGTATTTATGCCTCTTTTTACAATGGCTGCTTTGGCAAATAATGGAATGAAAATTCATATGGCAAATTAATAGAGATCTTTGCTCTACAGGGTAAAACTGTTCAAGTAGGATTTGCACATGCAGACTCAGGCATGGAAGCCAGAGAGCAGTAAGAGAGAATTCCTCATAGAAAGAGTGCAACTGCAGAAGTAGGAGTGGGCAAATATTTAGATCAAAATTCAGATTTAAAACAAGAAAAATCTGAATTGTTGTAAAAAATTTAATTAACTATTATCTTTCAGGTTTACAGCACAGCAATATACATACAGCTTTAAAATAACAGAATAGCCCAAAGAGTTTACTGGATGCTAGAACACTAAAATAATTTTGGAGAGTTCTTTCATGTCCATACATGACATGGTGCTATATTTCGGAGGAATTAGCTAGGTTATACATATTTTTGATACCAACAAACATATAAGTTACCTGTATAAGATGTATTAAATATTCATTCAGAGAATTAATCGTGTTAACACTTGAAGGAACCATTCCTTCTGGAAGACTCAGTGTTTGGAAGACAATATTGGCACCTTCTGACTGATGTAGTAGGCAAATTTCATTTTTCAGTTGTGCAATCTAAAGAAAGGATACAAAAACACAAAGTCACTTTTGCTATTTGATTAAAAAAAATGTAAAATATGTTGCTTTCTTGTGCTACATCAGTTGTTATCAGCAACCCAATTCACTTCCACTTATTTTCTAAAGCATTCTAAAACTCCTAAAACAACCTTTTGAAAATGCTGTGATTCCATAAATCATTAAATGCATAATACCTTCACCCAAATTTATCAAACGACTCCAGCAATCAGGGCAACTAAAAATATCACCACAGTTTTATTCCAAATTGTTTAAAACACAGTGCATTTCTACTCCTTTAATAAGATTAAGTTTTGAAAAGCTTCATTGCAGTAGTTATTCAATAACTTATCTAAACAAATCTTTGCCTTTTCATTTAACTTAAAAGCTCTCTGGTTCTCTAACAGTGCATAAAATACTATTCTAGAATATTAGTTTCTGACAAATCTTTTTGCATCACCAAATCTGTTATAAAAGGCAAATTTAAATCTGCCGTCTTTAAAATAATATTCCATTCCTCATTCCTTTCCTGGAAGAAGCATTCCATAGAATGAACTGTACAACTTAAAACAAGATATAGAATTTTCGAGAATGATTCATCATTTCAAACACTTAATCTCTTTTACTTATTTATAAATAACAAAAGCAAGACTCCTGGCTTTTTTAAAGAAACAGATCTGTGAGCTTTTCTGGGCACAGTTCTCCCTGAAAGGGAGGCATGAACACGATACAATATTCCACAATAAAGTAACATTAAGATCTGAACTTAAAATGGAGGAATTGATAAACTCAATGCATAAATTTCAATAAGATTTGTACAATTACACTGTTTACATAAACTAAATTCATTACCTAATAGATTATGTATATTTTGTTCTAAATTATCAGAGCAGCCACTTTTGAAGTACAAAATAAATTATAGAAGATACTATATATACCTTTTCATTTGCATTTGCCAGCTGATTAGACAAACTTGTTGCCTCCTTCTGAGTCTCCTTTAGCTCCTGTCTTAATTCCTCATTTCGTCCTGTAAGCTGATCAACCTGAGCTTTCAAGTGCACACTAGCATCAAAGATTCCCTGTGAATTCTTTGACTCCATTGCCTAATGCAGTAAACATTTAATTAATGGAACAGAGAAAAAGTACAGAAAAGCTTTAATTTTTCCATAAGAAATCAGAACCCTCAAGTTTAGACTACACTGAAATTAGCAAAAAGCATGACATCTTAACATTCTAAAATCTGCTTATCAGTTTCCTGATGGCATAGTTGCCAAAGACTGTGACTTAAATGGTTCAAATTTCCTGTAGAAAATATAATATAGAATTATAATAAAGAATTTTTAAAAAACATTTCCAGCAGGTCCCATAGTGATAAATACATGCAAATGAGCTTTTACTTGAGCTTTATGACTGGGACAACAAATTTGACACTAGATAGTTTTATACTATCCAGGTGAAGCTAGGATTTAATTTTTTTTACTTTTATTGGCAATTTCTTCTCCTTTATATTTTTAATTTGCATTGCTAAAGAGGAATCACACTCTCTACTCTTACTTGCAACTAAGAAAGCATATATATATATATAAATAAGGAAACTACTATTAAATTATACCAAATACCTACAGAGGAAAAGAATACCCTGTAAATCCTATAAAGCTAAATAACACTTTAGAAGGCAAACTTACATGAACCAAACGATCCAGACTAGGGATTATTAAGGCTGTTTCTCCTCCCTTCAAACTAGGATCCTTTTGCATTTCTTTGACAGCTTGCAATATTTCCTTCATTCCTTGTTCAAGTTGCTTATTCTCTTCTGATATCTCTTTTACTGTAATAAAAATTATAAACAGTTCTGTGGGAAAAAATGAGTTAAGGTTTCCTAGGACATTTCATCATGATATTTCTTGATCTGATACATTAAAAGACTGCTCATATACATACAGAGACATAACCAATTAGGAAATTAAAAGCAGAGCTGCCAGGAATATCTGAACAGTGTATTTTACTGGTGCAATATAGCAAAGACATAATTAAATGCTTCATGGGAACACAATTGACTTTACTGAACCTTCCAGTCTTCAATGTTTCCTTCCACTTTTTAAACTTCTTTATTAGCCTGTCTGACTTTCACAAATCCAGAAACATGGCTATGAAAATGTTTGGGTGTAACAATGAAGTATATAGGAACTGCCTGCTGCAGACTGAGAGAAAAGAGCATTTATATTATGTGACTATCAAGGACTCTCAAGACATACGATTTCCCTGCCACTAGTAGTTTCTCAATAGAACTCCTGTTTCTAGCACAGAGCAAGAAGTCTGAAAACCTTAAAAAACCCCAACAAACCTGTCAGGACATTCTCTGCATCCAAACAATATGTTTAACTGTCCTGAAGACCAGGAGTGAACTGCAAAATCTGAGCAGTTTTACCAAGTCTATTTTGAAAAGTCAAAAAGAATTTTAAGAATTCACATTCTTTGGGAAAAAATTAAGATTCTTGTTCAGTGAAATTAGCATTACTTTTATTTTAGAGTTTGCAGGCACTGTACTTCAGTTAACATACATATATAAGTAAGCAGCAAGTCAATTTAATTCCCCAACATTTTCTTTGAGCCTGGAAAGCTCTACAATTCCACAAGTAAATTGCTTAACTGTTACACCTGGGAATATTCATAGACTCAAAGCCCTTATTAGGTCTTACTCAAGAAGGAAAAACATGAGAGATCCTATTTTAATGTATTCAGTATGAATAAACTCTGTTTCACGTACTATCAGCAATTTAGCAATACTACATACGTGTATATACACATGCACACAAATATATACACTAACATAAACACCAAGTTTTTTTTAAAAAGCCAGAAATTTATTGTCACAGTTATAGAAATAGCACAACTAAATAAACAAACTATCTGCAGGTACCTGATAATATTCCCAATTTCTAAAACAGGCTGCAACTTACATTTAGATTGAAACTTGGCTATTACAGTCCTGTTCTTCTCCAAATCTCTCTCTCTCTCACGTAATTCAGTTGCAAGATATTCATTCTAAAGAAAAAAACAAAGACTCAAAAACAGTAATTTAGGAATTTTAGTATTAGAATTTTCATTAAGAGTGTGGTTAAATGACAATAAATGCTTGAAAATATTGTTAATTTTGTAGTGAAATGACACAGTATGAAAAGCAAAATTAGGTGTTATATAAAAAGCAACAATTTAAGAAATAGCCTCATCTTCACAGCAACAAAATTACCAGGAAAAAATTATTTAAACCATAGACAAACTTTATGTAAAATACTTATTCTGTTTAGTGGGGGTTTTTTTACCAGCTGGTACTACCTGCACTGCCTAGCTTCTGCAATTCTTTGTTACTGTCTAGCATACTTTTAGTCAACAGATCTCTGCATATCTGTTTATTCTAAAAAAACCCAGCAGTAATTTATTAGTATAGGATTCTACTTCCATTTACATACATACATACAGATAGAAAGTATTTCCAATAATAATTTCCAATAACCCTCCACTTCTTTTCATGCAATTAGTAGGCATGATTAATTTCATGGCTTAGCTAACATTATTTTAAGAGAAACCACATCTTTCAAAGCATAGCAACGTGGCATGGAAAACCTGTATGGCAAAAAAAAGCCTGATGTGACTTTACATTCATCCGTCACATAGTTCAACAGGCTTAACAGAAATGGCATCAGTTTCAAAACATTTTGTTAAAGATAGGAAAGACCTATCTGCTTGATTTATGCATTGAAAGCATGTTTTGTCATCACATTCTTAGATGGTTTTTCTCAGACTAAAAATACACAGAACCTAAATTCTAGCAATTTAATATTTTAGTTGCAGACTTTTTCAAATTTGCAGTATGCATTCACGAAAATTTTCCAGTCCACATATGGACTTCTTGCCTGAAACGGCAATGGATTCACTGGAGGAATTCCACAAGGTGTATCCCCATATAATACTGTTTGTCCAAAGAGAAACATATTTTTGGGTCATGCAGTAGTTGGAATAGCAGTCTAGTACAGACCAGAAGTCTGAGAGAGACTCTGTGTACACAAATTGTAGCTCTGGCAATATGAAAACACTAAGAGCTTCAGAATTACACTTGTGATTAACTAGTTGTCACTATCACATTTTGACCCTAAATGAACTGAAAAGTATTTCTGATTTTTTCCAAGTGATCTGAATTTTCATCTATGCCAGAAGTTCTAGGTAGATTTCCCACTGCCTTACCGTTTTCAGCAGTACTTTTCTCTGACTTCTGAAATTCAACTAGTGCTACTCTATCTGCAAGTATGGTTCTCACAGGTTACATGAGCTGCTATAGGCTGTATTCACAAAGATACATAATATTAACAAGTCTTCTAAGAAATACTACAAGTTATTCATTTTTTATCATTAAAAGCAGTTAATAAAGGCACCCAAACAAATATTTGAACAGATACTTACAAAATAGGGGGGCTTTAATTTTTGAAAGAGAAATACAATAAATGTTCATGAACCTGCTTTATTAACCTACCTTTGCTTTTATTTCAGCAATGTCATGTCTGGCCAAGAAATCCAACTTCCTCTTATTCATTCCTTCCTCTCCAGTAAAGCTATCAGTCACCTGCATATCATCAGTATCCAATCCTAAAAGCAAGCAGATGTACAAGTAATAAATTATGGAAACGTATTTGGTCTCCAAGGAAAGGAATATATTCCATTTATTATATCTGAGCTCTAGTTTTCTATTTGCAAAGTAAGAAGCTGTAAGTCTTTCCATCTGAGCGTATTATGCTACCTACATTATGCATGGAATTACGATTTTAAGATTTTTGAAACACATATGCTAAGTACATTACTGAAAATCTGGGGAGATCATCCTGCATCCAAGAACTGCAAGGCAGTGACACAAGTCTCAGTGATGCATTACAAGTCATCACAACTCAAACAGATAGTGAGCTGTAAGACTAGGAAATCCAAAGCCACTCACTGCTTCCTAGAGATTCAATTAAATGTATTTAGCCTTTTAATTTAAGCAAATAAATACAAAATAGCTACATTAATAAGTATAAACAGCATGTTTTTGAAAGGACAGTTTATAACAGAAACATCCTACCTATTGTTGCAACTCTTCTTCCTTTCTCCTGAGCCAACTTACGAATTTTTTTTTTCAGTTCAATCCTTTCCTCTTCTAGTCTTTCAATCTGCATATTATTATTCACAGATCAGTATTCCACTTTGTTCAAATGCATTTTTATTACGTAGCTCTTACACAAAAATAGAATTTATTACTTACCTCTTGCAAAAGGATCTGGTTTTCAGCTCTATATTGCTGCTGCTTCAATGCTTTGCTGTTTCTGAATTCATTTAAATCAACCATTGTCTTTGGTTCAAGACCTAAGACACAGTATATGATGTACAGTTATTCATTAAAGAGGAACATCAATATTAGTTAATGCAGTTAATTTAAACAAGAACATAACTAGCCAGGTAGAATTAAAAAATAATTTGTTGATAGTGGAATATATTTCAACTATCTGTAAAAATATATAACTATCTAACATATATACATATCTTATACTCCATATAATAGCAACAGAAGAAAGCTTAATTTCACTTCAGTTACTCAGAACCCAAAATGCGATAAAATGTCACCTAAAATTAGCTTTATTTACATTAAAATATTTATTTAAAAAGAAGCCTATCTGAAGTTTTCTCTGTGTTTTTCCATCTAGCATTACAACTTCAGTATTTTATGTTTTCCAAATACCATATTATGAAGTTTATTAAGCAGTGTGTGGCCAAAGAGGAATCAAAACCAAAAAACAGTAGAGAATCTATTCTCCTGCTTTCTGCAGTCAAAGAAACCTGTAAGCCAAGTTCATTCATGCAGTTTGTTCCAACAAATTAAAACTACTTGGCAGAATATACCAAACAATTTCCAGTGACTTGGTATAGTAAAATCCATTATAAGATCTTATTTCAATTCTTAAAGAATACATAATTGAAAATGTACTGGATGTGCCATACCTAAGCGCTCTCTAAGTTCTTCATTTTCATCAAGAAAGTCATTTATTTTAAGTTCAAGTTTATTGACCTCCTTAATTAATGATTCAATCTCATGTTCGCGTATTTTGACTTGCTTTTTTAAATCTTTGATTTCAGCAACAGCTTCTTCCAAACCATATATTCCCTGTGAAAATCCCAAATGGTAAGTAAAAACAAAACAACCAGCAGAAGACTTACTAAAATAATGAATCTTTCTTTCTTCATTACACAGATAAGATACTTTTCAACCTCTTTCACTCTTCTGTACTATGCTTACTGAAAAAAGTTACTGAAAAAAAAGCAGATCCTACAAATCTGACTACAGAGGAGTCTGTGCATTTAGAGTGAGTCCTCTTACTACATGATTCTTTGAAGAATCATATCTTGAGTGTTTGATTACTGTTCAATGGAGAGAAGAGAAAGAGCGGAGAAAGCATCGAAGTAATTTATTCAATTTTTAATTAGAACACAGTCAATAAAACACGGAAGGACAAAATGATCTCCTAAAAATATGACAAAATACCCTGTCCAGTCTGAGAAACTGTTTACCAGTTCATAGTCTCTCATTCGTTTCAAAGTCTCAACAAGCTCTTTGTCCTTTTCTCTGGCATCTGCTTCTGCTAATTCTGCTGATTTCTCAGCCTCTGTAGTTCTCTCTTCTAGTCTTTTTAACTTTTCTTCCATATCCCCAATATGAGCCTGCTGAGCAAGAGATGAGTGACCTGGAAAGAAAAATCCTGCTATGTTTATAAGTCAACTAGGAATTCTTGCTATCTGCCATTAAGCAAGAAAGAAAAACTTCTGAAACCGTCATAGAGGACATCTTCATTTTCTGCTCTTTTCAGTTACAGAGTTACAAGAGACTACATATGAGATGCTGTGTTTTTTCCCCCCATCATTCCTTCAAACAATATTTATCATAAATAAGTGCACATACGGGACATCAGAATTTATTCTAAATTGCATTCTATTATTTTCAATTCTTGATGGAGCTGAGGTCTTATATTGTGGATAAACTCTTCATGAATGTTTAATAAAAGGAAATGAAGAAAAAATAGAGATAAAAATTACTCAAATACTGCAATTATTCTTTTCCTGTACTTCTTGAAAATAAAGAATGCACAGTAAATCTATGGTTTCTTATTTTCCTTTCCATAGACATTAATACAGTCATTTTACCTTTATCTTTTTGGAGATCATTTTTCAATTTCTCAATAACGAATGCATTTTGTTCCATTTCTTTGGTATACTGTTCAACTTGCTCAGTAAGCAATCTTATCTGAGCATCTCGGTCTTGCACACCCTGCACATGCAAAAAAAGGAATTCCATTAAAGGATCCTTCTTGACTGACAGGCAAACTACCAACACAGACCACCACACAATAAATGAAGAAATTACATGTAGCTAATACAAAATAATTTCTAGAACATCAAATATACCATACTTACAACAGAGAGCTCAGATATTATCTAGAAGTTTGGTATATAAATGCAAAGCAAGAAAAATAAAAAAAAAATAAAGCAATCAAACACATAGAAAAAAAGAAGCACTTTAGTACAAAAATTTTAAATGGAAACACCACTCTCAGAGCTTTCCAATGTTAGATGAAAAGTTTCAGGCGATACAGGCTTCTTACAGCTTCCTCACAAAGAATTTCCACTGGGAACTAAGAGATACAAGTTCAAGATTGTGAGGACTAACAATCCATCATACATGACACCTGAATTGCAGACTGCCTTTCAGCAAGTAATCTAACAAATATAACCACATTTCAATCCTAAAGGTACAGAGTTTAGCAGAGTTGTAAGGAGCTAAACACAGCCTTTTAGAATATAAACATACATTGAACAGTAGCAAGCTCAGTCCATTTTGAGTAAACACACAGAGCAGTAATTTAATTTTTAAATGTCTCCTTAAAAAACATGTTTATTTCCACAAAACAGATCAATAGGTCATACTAAATGATGGTCACCCAAAAAAGCAACCACTACAAGCCATCTAGTCAGATAAAACCAAACTCTACATCTTCTTATCCAAGTTACTTTTGACTGCCTTCCTCTTCTATCATCTAAGGCTGATTTGTACTGCAGATTTTTTTCTCTTGAGAAGCTATCTTTGGAAGGCTGCATAAACATATCTCACCACACTGCTCAGTCTAAAAGAACCCAAAATGTAACACAAATGTCATTACACTTTTATTCACAAAGCTTGAAGTAAGGCAGGAAGGCATCATGGAATCATACAGTATTCTCTCCATAATGAATATTTCAAGGTTTCTAATGGGCCACATTATTTCAGGGGGTCTTTATGTTTTTCAAGAAAGTGTGGATATTCAATATCATAAAGAACTATGTAATTTTGCATGAATGTGAGAGATACTCAGATTCAGCTAGCTCCATCACAGGGTTAACAACAGACTCAATAGTATGCCATCAGATCTTGGAATTACACAATATTCTGGAATGGAAGAGATCCACAAGGATCATTGCATCCAGCTCTTAAGTGAATGACCAATACAGGGACCAAACCCACAACCTTGGTGTTATCAACACCATGCTCTAACCAACTAAGCTTATCTCAGCGTATGAGACAAATAAACACAGAAAATTAGCAACAGGTAAGACTTAAATAACAAATTCAGAGGACAGAAACTAAGCTATAGTTTAGAAACATTACATAATAGTTAAAAAGATAAATATGAAAGTAACAGAATCAACTAGCAAGAGGTCCGTTCATACATACATACAGAGAACTTTTCTTTGTACATTGTCTATTAAGCTAACTTTGCAGTGGAATGTACCAACCTGTCTCATGATTCTTGAACGTAAGTAATACATATGTACATACATAGTACTTGTAAACTATGAAATATTAAACATGTACTTGGTCATTCGCAGGTTTAGTGAATGGTGATTTTTGTGTGTGCAATTTCTCATGTGTACTGTACCTGTTGAAGGGCCAGTACACTATTTCTGTCTACGTCAAGTTGAACCATTTTCATTTTCTCTTCTAAGTTGAGCAACATTTGCTGATACTCTAGGATTTCATCATCTTTTGAAGCTAAGATTTTCTGAAAAGAAAATAAAATACCATGAGAACACTTCAATTAATTACTAAAAATGATAAAAAATAGTATTAAAAAATACCTTCCATTCTTCAACTTTCGCATTTACAGCAGCCATGAGTGGATCGTCTTCCTCATTCTTTGCTTTCAGCTGGTCTGAAAGGTCCTGAACCTAGACATGCCATTTCGATAAACATTGCATCACAAAAATGTTTGGGCTTAACCAATATATATGTACAAACACACTACATCAAGCACAAAAAATTTAACCAATACAGCAAGGGAATGACTCTCAAGAACAGTGTATAACATTTTGCACAAAAAAATTTTTGTGATCTGCAGTCACATTTTAAAATCTGCACCAGATTCAAAGATCACACTACTTTTAAAGAGCATTATTTCAGAGTGTGTGTTTTAAACTGGATGGATTAAATTTTTATTTTTTTAAGTTAAAATATGAAAATACCATATAAATCTAAAAAAAAATTACATTAAATAGTAAGTCAGTTCTTACTTGAAATTTGTACTGATCTTTCTCTTTTCTTAACTGATCCATAATAATATCAGATTGTTGCACAATTAGTTTCATTTTGTTATATTCATCAGTCATCTTCTCCATTTCTTGCACTGACTCCTCAAGATTTTTCCTCATTTCTTGGTTCTGAATGTCTAGCTTTTCATTAGCTTCAGTCAAATTCTGAAAAAATAAAGAAAAAGCTGCTTTTAGAAGGTACCCATCTTAATACCTGAATGAGAACTTGAAAGTCTTATGCGAAATTAGCAAAGAAGAGAGTATTTGACCTCTAGGATTTGTTGAAATTGATGACCTAACAGCAAATAAAAGACACACCTTCCCTTGTCAGTGACTGCATTACCTCAGCCAGTTTCACAGATGCAGAGTATACACGACTCAACTACTTTATGAATTTCCTTATTCCACGTGACTTGATCTTTAAATTGACAGTGTCATGAAAAACACTATTGTCATTAAAAGTCTTGTAGATACTCAATAGTATTCATAGATTTTTACCTGAATTTCATCCAAATACTGGATA
This sequence comes from Sclerurus mexicanus, assembly GCA_013396755.1. Lineage (NCBI taxonomy): Eukaryota > Metazoa > Chordata > Aves > Passeriformes > Furnariidae > Sclerurus > Sclerurus mexicanus. The sequence goes on from VWZF01003276.1 coordinate 732,498, forward strand.
AGCTCAGAGCTTCTTTTGGACAATTGTGATCTGTAATCAGAATCCTCTCCTCTTCGTAATGGGACTGTTTCTTTGTGAGAATCTATCTGCCTCTGATAGTCAACGACATCCTGACGCAATTGTTCATTCTGCATAAAAAGCAATCCAAGCTTAAATCTATTTTTTAAGAGTTGAAGACAAAGTCATTGCACTTCTAGAAAGCTAACACAAACAGCTAAGACACTCAAAACTCATCCAAATTCCTACAGTCTGCTTTTAAAAAACTTAGAAGCCTCACCTTTTTCTTTATGTGCTTTTTCTTCATATTAAAAAGGAGAAAACAAGATCAAGAGAACAAAGCATGAAAAATATTTAGAAATTAGCTTTGCTTTAGGAAGACTAAATATTAATCAACATAGACAACAATAAAATAGCTTTCTATATATCTGTGCATGCATGTACATACATACATGCACATATGTAAAGGGTATTTTGACAAATGATTCTTAAGGGCGATAATTAAACAAATCTACTTGACAATAATATTTAAGAAAAATACTAACAACCGAAAACATGAAATCCAGACCAAATTAATGCACAGTAGGACTATGCAAATTCAAATGTAGACCCCTCCTGACCTCACTTAACTAAACTTCATTGGAGCAGATGTACTACGTATTTACTAAAATTGGTTAAAATTCTCTTTGTACCAGTAACCAGGAAATGTTGTAAAGCAGAATTAAACACCATGCCACACCAAAAATTATAAATATGGAAAGCCAGTAATACATCTATAAATAAAGTTAAAAATACTGTAAGTCAGCAATGATTGTTTGCTAACCTCTCTCCTGAATCTGATGTTTTCATTTTCAGCACCTTCTATTCGAAGAGCAAGCTACAAGAAGACAGAAAACCTTTATGTATATAACACTACAAAAAACTCCAGAAACAAAAAAACAAACCCAAATGCACAGCATCCTATTTCATCAGTGTTTTTTCCTTAAGTTTCAGAGGCCCTTTTCAGAACAACTTTTTGAAATATTTGACAGAATAGCTTTTAGAGATGTCAACCTGAAGTCCTTCTTACCTGTTCGTTCACTTTCTTCTCTTTTTCCAGTTCTTCTTCTATTTCTGTTAACAGTCTCTCTTTTTGTTCTAATTGTTTTTCCAGTTGGCGGATCTCATCACGCAAAAAACGGGTGTCACGACCACCAGCAGATCTTTGTGCCATCTTACGAGCATGAAAATAACATTATAAATAGAGATATTTAAAGCAGAAAAAAAAAAAAACAAAGCAGATGGTAAGACTAAAATAAATTGGATTTATTCAACTATAAAAAATTGAAGTAATTATTCACCCAAGACTGGTAAATATTAAAAAACCCATTAAAAGCATTTTCTAAAACGTAAGGCTATTTCATCTCTCTACAAAATTAAAATACTGGTCTAAAAAACTTATTTAAAAGCCTCACCAAAGAGCACTCTACAAACTAACAAAATTTTAAAACATACCATTAATTCATTTTGAAGTTTCATTATCTTCGTTTTAAAATTGTTTTCTGTTAAAATAGAACGGATATAGTGAATTAGTGAACAAGGTAGGAAGCACATAAAGCAATGATGGTTAATCTTAGTCTTTGAAAGTTTGGCTTCATTGTAGCAATTAACTCAGAGCAGTTGGCATTTTGTCCAGTTCTCTAAACTTAAAAAAAAAAAAGCCAAAAAACCCACAAAAAAAAACAAACAACCCAAACAAAAACCCCCACTACATAACAACAACAAAAAACCTAAAAAAACCCTAAAAAACATATTTAAAAAATAGTTCAGGAACAGCATATAGAAGTTTGCTTACCACATCTGGCTTGCTCTTCCCCAGCTTTTTCAACTTCTTCCAGTGCCAGTTCTACCTCTTGAGTTTTCATCTAAGAAAAGAAGTTACAGTGAGTAAACAAGAAATATTTACTATGAACGTAGATTAAGGTCGTTCCACAGATCTCATGTTTAAAATGATGACAATATTTCCAAAAGAATATAGACTTTCTCTCTTTAAACAAATCAAATCACTCCCATTTTTCCTTATGTGGACAATTAAGAAGCTCACATTGTTAAAGTATCTTCTTGATGAATTTATTCTACAGTGACACCCAAACATTCAAAACAGTCATACTGCTGAGAATTGAAAACAGTAAAACAGTCTCTCTAAAACCAATGTGCTGAACTACGCTGCTGTTATTTCTTCCTTTCAGTAAATTTATGAATAAATACAAGAATGCATGACAGATTTATTCAGTTTTAGAATGGTGGTGTTTCTTCATTCATGGTGCTAATTTTATTTGCTCTAAAACTTTGAGGTTCCACAAAAAGTTCTCTTAAAATCATTACAACATTTAATCAATTTTTAAGAAATGTGTTTGTATTTTCCATCTGTGTAACTATGTTAGTCCAATTTGCTTCACTTCCCACTACTAAATGCCAACAGCTACAAGCAGGTACTCTGGTGCAAGCACACATTTAGCATATAAATTATCTCAGGAGTAACCAGTGTTTTTAGGAAAAAAAATAATGATGCTTTCATTTAAACAAAATAATAAAAAAATGCATCTGCAGAACTGTAGAAATTGAGGATTAATACAAACCTTCAGTAGAGACTGAGTAATTTTAAAAAGGTGTATCAGTTTTTCTGGAATTTCAGTTTTTAAGTCTTTTCCATCAATCTAAGGAAAGAGACAACAGTGGTTTTATACTAATATCAATGAAATCTACGAAGAAAAACTTCCATGTATGTGAAGGACCAGAGACCATTTAGGGAAGAAGGTATAACAAAATCCCTACATTCTTTTTCTCTTGAGTACCTTAGACATGGTATCCAGCAATCTGTCTGCTAGTTCCTCTTGACGAGGCAGATTATCTGGATCAACTTTCATAAGCTTCTTCCAATCTAAAATAGGTGCCATATTGAATTTATGATTTTTTTTCCTGAAATTAAAAATAACAGTTATCGGGGATTATCAGTGCCAATCAATTTTAGGTTAAATGATTAAATGGAGGCTGGCCACTGAACCGCACAAGATCATCCTAATAACTGTATCAATTTGTAATGCTGATTAACATTCTGTTCTCATTTTGATCTACTGCAAACCAGAAGGTTACAGTTAAAATAATTTTTTCTCTAAGTTAAAAATTACACCATGCATACTCAACAGATTTTTGATGCTAACAGTGAAGATCAGGACACATGTCAAATCGGTATTTTAACTTTAGTATCCTTGTTTTCTTCCCCCTTTCCCAATGCAGTATTTTTATTCTAATGAACAACACAACTGGTTGCCCTTTGAACCAGCCCTTGTAGGACAAACATCTCCCTACAGTCACAAAAATCATTACTTGAACTATTTAAAACACAATCAACACCTTCTTTAGTTTGATACTATGACCACCGATTTCTTGACATTAATTTATAAGATATTAAACTCTTGTAATTAAATATGAGTTTTTTATTAGAATACTTGAATTGACAAAGGACGTTAATCAACATAGAAACTGACAAAAATCTGATGAGAAAGTGGTGGAAAGTTTTGTTCTGCTGCTTACCTACTGATTGCTGTAGGTCACAGTGACTTCTCACATGCCTGAAGTCAATGCAGTACCTGAAAAACGCAGAACGGATTGAAAATGTTGGCTTACTCTATCCTCTGGGGCTGTCTCTAGCCTTTATGAATTTACTTTCAAACAGTAAATTCTGCCAAGTTTAAAACAGAACATTTTTACTCCCCTAAATTATTAATATGGCATAAATGGAGCAAAATTAAGGAAGAAATAAAACTAACTAGAATAATATTAAAAAAAATAATGACAGAGCAAAGGTATATATTTTATAGAAAAAAAATCAAGCTCAATCAATAACTTTAACAATGTTCTATGCTGAGCACAATATTTTGAGATCTCTTCCATCATGCACCCTATTCATCATCTAACAGTTTAAAGACTCAATAACTGAAAACTTCTGTCTTAATAAAAAGCTGAAACTGGTATTACTTTCCCAAAAAATATGCCTAAGCATTCTGAAAAGAAGAGCTGTAAGCCTCTGAAATCCAACTGTATGCTTAAGGAAAGATAAAAATCAATCTTTGCTCATCTTTTCTGAATACGTGAACTAGTTGAGAGCTCCCCTATATTTAGTATATTTCTTCAATGTTTGCTAAATATAAAACATGCATTACATATAATTCATGACTTCATAAGGATGACATCATATATAAATTTTTGCTTCTCTGCTTTGTTGTAGGTGGCAAAGTATAATACTCCAACATACTGATCTTGGCATTTCTTCAGTAAATTGAACACTATTTGACTTCAATAACATACTTGTTTAAGAATTGGGGGTTTTAAACATTTTTTCTCAAACTATGAGATGCAGGTCTAACAAATATGAAATTACAACAATCAAAACTATTCTGAAAGCAAATAGATACCCTTACTACTGTCAAACCTGTCTTTCATCTTTTGAATATCTTAAGAAAATGTCAGTCCTAAAATTTTATCCAAAAGGTGGGATATCTGTACATAAACAAAATAATCCAACTTGTTGGGAGATCAGCTATAGTAAGATATGGGGGGCACAACCTACGCATACAGTATGTTCTACAATATATACATATTTAAGGACAAAAAGAGACAATTTAATTGAAGAGTTTTCCATCATAAAATTTAGCTCATCTCTTTTCCTCAACCAAAACCTGTGGTTTTAGTGGACAGATGATCTGTGTGGTGAGACACTGAGCTCATGGGTCTACAAGACGCGTGAAATAGATGTGCATACGACACTAGTTATCACAAGCCTTTCTTGACTTACTCAAGGAATCATACATAAAATGATGTTGCGAAGTTCAGCAAGGGCAGATAGAAAAGGTTGTCTGGTGGATATGTTCAACTACTAACAGACCAACAATACCCTGTGCTGCCTGTAGGAAACCACATAAAGCGGTGGCTAAGCTGAAATGATTTTACCTTATTAACACAGTGAAATCAAGCACCAGGAGGCACAGCTGTCCTTTTTCCACAAAGGTGCGTATAATGTGCAGCACAGAGTCGTGTACACCTGAGCCAGACTGAATACCAAGAAGCATCATAATCACACGGAGGCGTGCTCTAACTCTGTATTTACTACAGGTAACCCAGTTTAAGCTACTTCTGGACTTTCAAATTGCACTACCCGGCNGTGCCCGCCTCCTTCCCGGCAGCCTCCGCGGCACGGAGGGCGGTGGCGGCGCTGCGCGTGCGCCGGTCCCGGTCCCGGTCCCGGTCCCGGGGAGCGGCGCCGGAGGGTCCCGCGGCCTCAGGTAGGGCCGACAGGGGCGCGCTGGGGGGGCGGGACAGCAGGCTCGGTGCAGCTGCTGCCCGCGGGAGTTTCGCTCCTGTACCCGCTGTCCGTGCCTGCCGGGCCGCATCGTTGCACCCTCGGCGCCTGCCGGGCTGCGGTGCGGCTTCGGCCCCTTGAGCCGGGCGCGGGCCCTCGCCCTGGCTCGGCCCCTCCGCCTCCCAGCCCGGGCTTACGTTGCCCGTCTCGCCCCAGGGCCGCGGGCAGCACCCTGATTCCTGCCCGGCCGGCTGCTGGGTGCCCGGGTACGCGTGTGCCTCGTGTGTACGTCCGGAATAGCGGGGCCCCCGAGCTGTTCTGCTGAGAGGGGCAGTGCACAGGAAAGTGCACATCCATAAACTGCTCGGAGCCGTGGCGCACTGGCGGCCAGCAACACAGTCCGAGCTTNTTGAACACTATTTGACTTCAATAACATACTTGTTTAAGAATTGGGGGTTTTAAACATTTTTTCTCAAACTATGAGATGCAGGTCTAACAAATATGAAATTACAACAATCAAAACTATTCTGAAAGCAAATAGATACCCTTACTACTGTCAAACCTGTCTTTCATCTTTTGAATATCTTAAGAAAATGTCAGTCCTAAAATTTTATCCAAAAGGTGGGATATCTGTACATAAACAAAATAATCCAACTTGTTGGGAGATCAGCTATAGTAAGATATGGGGGGCACAACCTACGCATACAGTATGTTCTACAATATATACATATTTAAGGACAAAAAGAGACAATTTAATTGAAGAGTTTTCCATCATAAAATTTAGCTCATCTCTTTTCCTCAACCAAAACCTGTGGTTTTAGTGGACAGATGATCTGTGTGGTGAGACACTGAGCTCATGGGTCTACAAGACGCGTGAAATAGATGTGCATACGACACTAGTTATCACAAGCCTTTCTTGACTTACTCAAGGAATCATACATAAAATGATGTTGCGAAGTTCAGCAAGGGCAGATAGAAAAGGTTGTCTGGTGGATATGTTCAACTACTAACAGACCAACAATACCCTGTGCTGCCTGTAGGAAACCACATAAAGCGGTGGCTAAGCTGAAATGATTTTACCTTATTAACACAGTGAAATCAAGCACCAGGAGGCACAGCTGTCCTTTTTCCACAAAGGTGCGTATAATGTGCAGCACAGAGTCGTGTACACCTGAGCCAGACTGAATACCAAGAAGCATCATAATCACACGGAGGCGTGCTCTAACTCTGTATTTACTACAGGTAACCCAGTTTAAGCTACTTCTGGACTTTCAAATTGCACTACCCGGCCTAGCTCTGCGAAGCACTGGATCTTAACTAGAAAGCCCCAACCAAAAGAGGCTATTTTGCAGAGTTCGCATTTTGTTGGTATATCCCAGCCCCGGGAAAGCTACACTGACAGCCCGCGGTCCCTCGAGGATGTTGCCCAGAGACAGTTCTGGCTCCGTTTGGCTCTTATTTTCGGCCGCCTTCACAAGGAGAGGCAGCCGAGGCCCCAGCCGGGCGCGGACACGGCGGGACGCCTTTCCCGGCTCGGCCGCCTGCTGCCCGGGACGCGCGGCCGCCCCACCGCCCCAGCCCGCGGCAGGTCTGCGTCTGCTTCCCCGGGGCACCCCGCGCCCCTCGGCCTCACCGCTCCCGGGAGATGGCGCTGGCCGCTGCCAGGCGACGCCGTCAGCCTCTCCCGCCAGCTCCGCTGCCGCAGACCCGGCCGGATACTCGCGGGCGCAGGGGAAGTCAGCGCTCCCGCGGCATGCACGGACAGGCCGCGCGGTGCCGGGCGGGCGCTCCCCGTCCCGAGGCGGAGCCGGGCGGGCAGGGGGCGATCCCCCCAGGACGTGCCGCTCCGCTTCCCTTCGCCGGGGCAACGAGCCCGAGCGCCGCCGGGCGCGCTCCCGGGCCTACCGCTCCCGGCATGCCGCGGGGCCGC